>JALIZH010014933.1:0-110749 GCA_030522465.1 Rhipicephalus appendiculatus
AAACTCGTCGTCAGGCAACGTTTTACCCGAATCACTAAATGACAAGATCCCGAGCGTCATTAGTGTTCACCACCCTCCAGAATTGCTTTTGGTTATTTATAAGCTTATTGGGTAAATCAAACTGGTAAATAGTACGTTTAGCGTGACGTAGTGAAGTTACGTAGGTGTTTCCAGAACCATAACATTTATTTCGGGCACCCTGGTATTCCCCGTATGTGGCAGCACGGTAAATGCACATTTTTATTTTCTAGTCGCGCTATAGCAGTTGTAAACCAAGGCTCGTTTTTGTTAGCGCTGAAACAAGCCCTAGGAATACATTTGTCTGTCAATTCCCGAAGGGACCGTCAAGCATATTCATGATCGCGTGATGGTCCCGTCATTTGGGTCATGGTTGTTGTTTATTTGCACGTGTTCAGCTTGTATTCTGCCTACAATGCTATCACTGGTGTTGCGTGATTGTACTAATTAGGTATTTATTTCTTCCTGATCTGGTGCCCCCCTCGAAAAAGAAAGAAGAAAAGAAAAGGCCACATTCAAGAGGTAGGAGTTGAAATACCACTTTTTTGTGATCTAGAATTCCGGCTGCGCGAATAGGAATCCAAAATATTTTTCTTCTACCATTCTCCCTGAAATGGTAAACACTTAGTAACTGAAGTTCACGGAAGCTGCGAGACTGAGGGCGATTTAGCACGGTGGAGATGTTTCGCCTGCAAGCGCTAGTATTTATTCCTGTCACAGAATAAAAATGTAATAGTTGAGCACATAGCTTTTTTCGTATATTTACTTGTACGATAGTGATGCCACAAGGCTCCGGTTATTTTATTAGGCAGAACTGTTTTCTTGAAGCGAATAAAGTTCGCTATCTACGGTAGATTTCTGGCAACGCGACACGAGAGCTCAATTATGGTATAGTAATTGTAAACTGTAAAGCGCTACAATAATTTAAGGTAAGAACGAGAGCTGAAGCTTGTTATATAAAAAAAAAAGCTGAAGTATTGCTTGCCATAGCAGAAGTGTGAGGAACGCAGTCTGAATTAAATTTGACAACCGGGGGCTATCTCGCGTGTGCCTGAATCGAAGTACAGCCGTGTTTTTGCATTAAATTCGGTCCAAGTTATGAATGTAATCGGTAACTCAGCTTTATGACTTCCGCGTCATGCATAATCTTGGCGTAATACTGTAGTAGGCCTAATACTGTAGTTCTTTTGAGAGCGCAATTCCAGTACCAAACTGCCAGATCTCACTTGTGAGGAGAAATGATTCTCTGTAGTGGGCCAGAAGCCTTCAACAAAACGACACCCTAACCACAGCCTAAAGCTCGTCGCGTAACAGGTAAGGAACAGTCACCCTATGGCACACGTAACAAGTGCGCCGACCGTTAGCACCCTGTACATCTATCCCCGCACCGCCATTAGCGCCCCCCGGTGACACCTACGCGCTTCTTCGTCGGAGATCGATGAGCAGTGGCGTCCATTCACACTTTTTGTTCCCTAGGAGCGGCGTAAGAACCCCCCAAAAAGACAAACAAACAAGCAAGAAGCAAGCAAGCAAACAAACCAACAAACAAGCAAACAAACCAACAAACAAACAAAGGGCAAGAAATATATAAACATAGACCATCGGTGTGGCTCCTAGTCGAGGTAAGAACTGCTGAAATGCGGGGTGCCGTGGTGCGTTTCGGCAATTTATTTATTTATTTACTTATTTATTTGAAATACTGCAAGCCAACATTTTGGCTTGCCGGGAATGAAATCGCCGGGAATAAAATTCTACCGCTTCCCAAGGGCCACTGAGAGCTTTAGCATCACGAGACATGAATAGAGCGCGTGTGCCGCCAACCAGAGTGTCGGAACGAAATGTTTTTCGTTACGGTTTTAGTTTCGTTCCACCGCAAAAAGTTCCGTTCCGTTTCTGTTCCGGAACGAAAAAAAAAAAACTGTTCCGTAATGGTTCGTAACGTTATTTATTTGTATGCAAAAATTTGAAGTTAAAGTAACGATAAAAGTATTGGATTTGTCATATGTTTACTCACGCTCCTCTTAAGAAAGTGGGACAGGGGTACATTACGTTCTTGCCACGATTAACAGGAGTACAACTAACTGTACCACGAATTTCTACAAATCAGTGCAAACCAGTGCCCTTCTTAATTATAACAGGCTTTCGCAAAAGTGAATTACGAATTTTTTAACAGTCTCAATGCTTTGCGTCAAGGGAGTGAGTGTGATCTGAGAAGCAGCCCGTCATCGAGCGTATACCTGTCATACGCGAGACCCCCTGTTCATATAAAACAAACTTGCGCCAGAATACCCTCTCCACGCTGGAATGTATCGAAGGCGCACAAAAGTCCACTTGAGTTATGGTAAACATCTCTGGCTGTCACTGTTTTCGTTTTTCGCACTATTTCAACTAATCTTCACTTTAGAATACTTGCCTGAGGTACGCGCTAGTTCTGAGCTCTGAGATGTGCATTATTGCTCACGTTGCATGACCTCGCTTGTTCCGAATTGCCAAGTTTCCGAGTGAACCGAAAAACGATAAAAAAATTTCGGTTTCACTCCGGAACGAAATAATGGATAACGTTTCGGTTACGTTTTCGTTCCGGTCAAAAATATCGTTTTTTTTTTTCGTTTTTCGTTTTCGGTTTTCCTTCCGTTCCGATACACTGCCGCCAACGGTAAACAGTGGCTGCTTAAGTGAATGATGAATTTAACAGCAGAGCTGGGAGATCGACCGCACAGAACTCCGCGTGGAGAGAGCCCAGCAGTGGAGGTGGAGCCTAGCAATTACGTCACCCACGAAGCGCGCTCCAAACCTGGCGAGCACAGAGCACAGCCAAGGATGCGGCACCTAGCCACGACGTCGCTTGGATATGCTTCCGAGGCGCGTGGAATGCTCGCGAAGGAGCTACTTCACAGAAAGTGGGCATGCGCCAAGTAGCTACTGTAACATAGCATAGTCATGCTTAGTATAATATAGCGAGGGGTTGGAAAGGAATGTGAGTGAGGAGGTTTTATGTGAAGGTTGGTGAGGAAGGAAAAGAGGAGGGGAGGGGGTAAAGCATGACATGTAGCCTTGTTTAATATAGATTGGCAAAGTGATGGGTGAGAGCAATGGGGTTGAGGAGGACGGACGTAGGGGCGAAAAGAAGCGAAACGAGGGTCTGAGATGGGAAGACATAGCACATAAGCAGTATGGTATAGCAAGGGGTGGGAATGAGAAAAGAGAGTGAGAAGGAGAGAGGGCTATACAGAAAGGATAAAGAAAGAACGATGAAAGAAGATGATGTAGCCAGGGATAAAGGAAGAAAGAAAGATGATACAAATAAGAAGATGCTAACGATGAAGAAAGATGGAGACAGAACTGAATTGCCAGGTGGTAGCGCTTGCTTGCCAGGTCTGCTGTTTACCCAGAGTTCACAAGCGTAGCACTGGCTTGAATTTGTGTCACATCGAGCTTCCCATAGTTGAGAATTTCCGATGCTGGCAGTCTTTCGAGTCGGCAATGTTGGCTAACTTCTCTTTCTATCCACAACGTCTAGTGATAATGCGAGTTGTTGCGTGTGTCACCGGACTGTGTCCAGGTGCTTATAAAGAAACTCTGACGACATTAAGCTTTTTTGACGAAGGGTTGGTTCATTGCAAGAGGTGCCATACTTCGCTGGCCTTGAGGCTCTTGGAAGTAATGAATCAGTGCTTAACAGGTTAACATCAATATGATTTTTTTCAAGTTTTTTTATTGTTTCGAAGAATTATTCCTTCCTCAACCAACCAAAACAGAGCATGGGCGTTTATTCAAGACGGGCTCCTCTTCTTCCTTAAAGTGACACTAAAGGCACATAACAAGTTACGTTAGAATGAAAGATCAATGTTTGAGAACGTCTAAAACGTCATTATTATCAACAGCAGTGCTCTACCAATCGCGAAATTTAGGTTAATGTACGACAGCATACCCACCACGAGTGCGACATTTTGAAATGATCCCAATGACGTCGAAGGGCCCGACTACAATTAACCACTAGTAATCAAATCAGTTTCAATAAAAAAAAGACGTTCTGTGCATTACAACACGCAATAAAATGCTGCATTTCCGTTTCTGTTTGATTCATGGAAAAAAGAACCCTGGTTTGGCTGGATAGGTAGTGTCATCTAGCGGGGCCAACTTGAACCAGGAAAGCACAAAATTTTTATTGCAGAAACATCGCTCATTCTACTTCTGGTGTGAATGCGTTGCAGCGATGTAATTACGAATATGTTGCCTTTTTAATCACTTATTTTTCATCAGAAACGCTAGGCAAATACAAACGTGTCTTCGACTGTGGTTGCACAAAGCATCACAGGATGTCGACACCATCGTACAGTAACCCTGCATTCCTACAACACTTTTCGTATGTCGGCGGCCGTGAAGTAAAGGCGGGCAACGTTGGGCAAGGTTGACATATACTCATCTGTGGTGGCAGAGCTACTGACACTACACTAGACGATGAAGGTAACTTCTTAAGAATGTTGGAGCCTTGTGACGCTGTATTAGTTGACAAGGCCTTTCCAAGTACTCAAGCTGTGTTGGCTAGCAGCGGGCCTCTGTAGTTTTGTCGCCATTTGCAACCAGCCTCCATTTCACAAAATCTGAAATTAATGCCACCATTGAAACGGCATGTGTTCTAATTGACGGTGAAAGGGTTCTACAATGAAAGTAGACTTTTTTTATTTTATTGCATTTCATTTATTTGCTTTATGGGGTAACAAGGAGGTGTACACCAAGTTGACTAGACGCCCACAACAGTTCCAAGAGATAGATAGATAGATAGATAGATAGATAGATAGATAGATAGATAGATAGATAGATAGATAGATAGATAGATAGATAGATAGATAGATAGATAGATAGATACTGACAATGTGCTTTTTTTTCGCTAAGAAATGCTTCGCACTCAATTTGAATCGACACGGTCCGTTAAGGACACGGTTCGTGTTGCTGCGGTTACGAGAAATTGTATTTTTGCAAGCAATTACCGCAATTTCTAAAAACAGAAGTATATCTAGTCATGCGGCAAAAAAATTGAGGGTTCAAAAGGTTCAAGACGTTCTTTTTGTTTTCAGTGCGCACTTCTTTAGTGCCCGGATTGTCGTGCCACTGTCGCATGATCACGCAGCGGTCCAGACCTGCTTAAAAGAAGGCTATCGACGCTCAAACCGCGTGCAAAAGAAGCTAACAAGTTCTCAAACAATATCAACTACAGAACTAGCCAAGAATCAATCGCAAAATTTACCTGAAATTCCTGGAAATGCTTTCATTTACTAGTGACTACCTGTGACATTGGTTATGGACATAAATGTTTTTTTTCGCTTTAAACAAAATTTATACGAATAAAAATTTTCTCATTACAAGAGAAGACGTTGGATCATATAATGAACACCCTCATGTATTTTTATCGCAAAAATTTCTATGCGTATTTTTTACGAGTGAATCTGCCAAAAAAAAAAAGTAATTTTTTCCCCAAGTTCGGAAGTATTTTTCTGAGTGAGCCTTAGTTTACAAAGGTTGGAAATATTTTTAGCAGATACTATGTCAAGTGGTAACATAAGTAAAAAACTTTTGCAGCTGATGCATTGCAGCCGTTTTTACAAGCAATGTATGAATTTTCATGTTTTCTTGCTTCTTTTCTATTCAAGCCGGAAAATTAATGCATGGATCTACTTGTGACATTACTTGAAGGAAAAATGACAACACACTCCTTTAAGACACAATGCTTCGTCGTACCTAGTTTCAAGGTTCAATGCGCATAATTTCTTCCCACTTGAATCTTCCTTCCCGCCGGAATTTTCAAAAGGAGGTCGTGTGATCAGTCACCAGCTTGCTGATTTTCGTTCAATAGAATCGCTGGTGGTCGAATTTTGGGCTGTGACGTTTCACTTGAAATAACCCCTAGCGCAATCGCGGGAGTTTCGACGAGTTTTATATACGAATGGGAAAATAGACAACCACCCGTTTGTAGCACGAAGCCACAAGGAAATCCATACGGATTTCTCAGAAAGAAAAGCTTCTTAGTTGCCGAAAAATTCGTCCTGGTCCGGGGTTCGAACCCGGGACCAACGCCTTTCCGGGGCGGTCGCTCTACCAATCGAGCTAACCAGGAAGCTAACATTTGGCAGCGCGAGGTCGAATCCATCGACAACTGAAAGCACATGGACACAAATATTGCAAATGAGTTCTGCGGAATCGCGCAAGGTGGCGGAAGGGTTAAGAAAGGGAAAATAGACAACCACCCGTTTGTAGCACGAAGCTACAAACGGCTGGTTGTTTATATACAATAGTTTATATACACTAAACACCCACGCTTGTACGAGGTGACTATGTCTAATTACGTCAGTGCCACGTAGTGAGCAAAGGCTCAAATAACTCTTTTTTCAACTTTGCACTCGGCATCTCAGTTCAACTATGTGGAAATAAGAAAATCCCTGTCGGGACCGTAATGCAGACTCAGGGTTCACGGAGTGGTACTCGCACTGGTTCTTGGGTAAACTTGGGTAAAGTGGGTAGACATGGGTAAGGCGACATTGCCGGCGAGACGCGTTCGACGCCAGCATGCCAGCACGTGCATCTACGCCGCGCGGCAGCGGCAACGACAGACGTAAAGCCGCTGGCGTTGCCCGAGGTCACAAATGCTACGTAAGTTTCGACTGTCACGACATCTAGTAGCCGGAGTGCTAGATTCGACGCGACGAAGCGAAGGGTGCCTACGCTGCCGTGCACCAGGTGTCACGGCTGTCATAATTATTGCGGCATCTGTGACCAACGCTTGCACCCAAAGAGACGTCGTTGACGCCTAACCTTCGACGCCAGTGAACCCACTAACCCTCTTGTATTTCAATACACCACGGCCCATCCAGAAGAGCGAGAGGCAACGCAAGGGGGGCCCGCGCACAAAAATGTAAAAGTGGAGGAGATGGACGACGCAACAGCACCCTATGGAAGCCATGCCCTGTGATGTACGTACGTGAGGGGAACGCTGTGTAAAGCCAGCGCACAGTTGTTGCAACGGAAGGAGAGGACAGGAAGAGAGCGTGCCGGCGAGGTCGATGCTCCGTGAACACGCCAGATTTTCCAGGTCGTTTAGCGTATTTTCAGACATCACACACCCTAATGTCCCCAATGGCATCTGAAACCCTTAGCTTAACCCATTTCACGCTTTCTATTTGATTTTCGGTTTTGGTATACCGCGGTGTAAATCCTTGGGTTAGATCTCCTCCGCCATGTAGGCTACGGCATCGCTTCGAGCTGCGTAGTGGATGCTTGTATTAATTTCTGCAAATTGTGTGACTCATATTTTAAATGCGAAGCATTTCTTAGCGAACTTCGGCGACTTTGAGCATATCTATCTATCTATCTATCTATCTAGCCGCCTACGACTTTGTGCTCTCCTGGCCATATCGTTAATGTGATTTATACCAAATTTGGTATGGCATAACATGACTGTATGGCAAACATGAATGACTGGTCATATCATGAAAATCATGACTAACTTGTCATGAAAAGTATGATTTACATGTCATGGCCATAGTGCTCCTGAGGCCGTATTCTTAATTTGATATATCCAAAAATTCGTACGATGAGACATTTCTGCATGACCAACATAAATTATAGGTGGTAATATGAAAATCATGACCTGCATGTCATGTACAACATGATTTACATGCCACGCTCATGACACTCTCGTGGCCGTTTCGCTAGCTTGAGATACACCAAATTTCGTATTGAGTGACGTGACTGTATGACGAGCATAAATGACAAGTGGCAATGTGGAAATCATGACATGTAATGTGCAACATGACTTGCATGCCATGCTCATGACAGTCTCGGGGCCTTTTAGCTAACTTGATATACACCAAGTTTGGTATTGAGGGGCGTGACTGCATGACGAGCATAAATGACAAGTGGTAATATGGAAACCATGACATATCATGTGCCACATGACTTACATGCCACGCTCATGCTTCTCCCGTGGCCGTTTCGCTAGCTTGATATACACCAAATTTCATATTCAGCGAGGTGACTCTATGACGGACATAAATGCCAAGTGGTAATATGGAAAGCATGACATGTCATGTGCAACATGACTTGCATGCCACACTCATGACACTCTCATGGCCGTTTTGCCAGCTTGATGTACACGAAATTTTTAAGACGAAAGCCTTTAATGTCTCATGCTCACGTCCGCCCGTCCGGTCGTCCGTCCGTCCCTCCAGCAGTGCCCTGGCACGGTGCCAAGTGGGCACCGGGGCGCGCAAACGGATGCCAGTCGCGTTGGACTCTACAGCGCTCGCGCTTTGCTTGCGTAGCGTCGCTGGGCCCAGCGTCTCTAATCATGCAAGGAAGGAGACGCGCGCATCCATGTCCAGGAATTCTGGACATCGACAACTAGCGCCATCGCTTGTGCAGCTGCCGAGTTGCAGCGTCACTCAATGGGAAACCACTTTTAAACATTAATTACAGTTCAACGCCACAATATACACTTAAATCACTCCGTGTATATAATCTGGGCGCCATTATCTCACAATGCAAGCAATTTTGCTTTATTCCCATAAAAATTCTGGGTTCGAGGACCACTTTTATGTGCTATGTAAAACTCCATAGGAGAGAGTTTAGAAATTTATATAAGAACAATGCGCCTTCACCTGCTTAAATCACTGAAATTGCATAATGTCCATGACTCAATGTTCGTATCTGTGAAATTTGGCTGACGTTGACGAAGTTTCTGAGGTTCGACGGGCGCTTTTGTAAAAAGGTGCATTGCAGTGAAACCACCTGATAGGAGGGAAAGCGCTTTATAGTGCTTTCCGTTGCCCCAGAATGCGAGAAAATTTCACAGCTTTTTTATATAAGGTTGTTTTTCTTGAAGCTGCTCAACCTAGGCAGGGTATGAATACTATGGAGATCTTAAGTTCATAATTAGCCATGACAAGTATTTGGTTAATTAAAGTAAATAACCAAAAATGAGAATATGGCTTCGCAGTTCAAAGAAAAAGAATGAACAACACACATTGATACTTATATGAATTTTCCTCCATTGAGTATAAGTAATTAAAGGTACTGATGAACATAACAATTTATTTACAACTTATGGGTGAGAGCGGTCAGTATAAATGGACCTACATAATATATACATATTTATAGATCACACTGCAATATGTACAAGTTATACTAGATCAACGTCGCATGTAAGTGAATAGCAGTAGTGATTGTCAAAGCTAATTTATTTTAAGTATTTTGGTTTAATTAGTATGGATAATTATTAAAAGTTACTATGACCTCCTCAGAACTCACAGCGACTGAGACTTACTCAGCAGTATTAATGCACATTCGCACCCTGTCGATATAAGTAATCACTTGTAATAACGAATTCACCCATTTTAAGCGTAGAAGGCTTTAACTCACAAGGATCTATATACGGTATTCAACGTATGAAAATTCGATCCGAGACAGATAACAGCATGCAATTGTTCTTAGTGATAGCTATCGATAATTAGTAATCAGGAATGATTTTTGGTGAAAATCTGTTCAACCTATCTATTAAAGTGTCAAGAGAAGGGTATTTAAGAGGTGATGATTAGACTTTATCAGTGATAGATGTAGGCAATCATGAAGTGCGGGTAGATGGGTAATCAGTAAATTATTCGACGATATTATTATAATGTACAGTGTTGGTCAAAAGTTCCCAGGCCGCAGCGACCGGCCGCGGAGCAGCAGCTCGCTAATGTCGGGGCACTGCCATCGTAATCTCGCCTCGGCGCACGCTGGGGTGGAAGGGGGGGGGGGGTGCTTCCCTCTCCCTTTTTTTCTCTCCTTGATAAGAAAGCGAGGAATGGAGTTCATGCGTCATGTTCCCGCACCGTTCGCTCTTCGAATTTTACTATCGTGGAGCGTGCAGCGAGAAGGCAGTGCTCCAGAAAGTGATGCATCATGCTTGCGGCCACATTTCGCTAGACACCGTATACTTGTCTGTATTTTTCGACTGCGTAGAGATGAATATCGCGCCTTTAACTTGCTGTGGACACGCCGTGGCTCTCAGACGTCTGCGCAAATGAATTTACTGCATGTTTACGCGCTCGGGGCCGTAAAGGTATGCTTGTGTCCATTGCGACGTCGTTGTCATGCTGTCATGATTGGGTTTCGAGCCTCTTCAAAGGCAACGTCAATGAATGCGCTGATGGGGCACCCGCAGTGTTACGGTACACTTTTAAGATTTGTTCGGGGCGCTTCTGTGCAGTATTTCCCACCTAAAAAAGCTAACTTTCGTCACACCTGTCCGTCTGTGCTGTGCTCAGGAAACGTAGAAGTGGACTCATGCTCTATAATGTAAGAAAATAAACGCCTCACGCATAGGCGTGCACAGGATTTTCCATTTCCATAGTGGGTGGGTGGGGGGGGGGGGGGGCAGTTTGTGTTGCAGTGCCCCCCCCCCCCCCCGGTCGCCGAGTCCGAAGAAACCAACGACACAGAAATTAAAAGAGCAGCGATGACGTGCATCTCAAAAAGGCCATCGGTCCCCAGCTTTACCGGTTATTTACGGGGTAAACAGTTATTTGCAACTAACATCAGGGGTGCCTAATTGGTCGCCATTCGCCATAACTTTCAAAACACCATGCGTAGCCATTACCCTGCGCACTACAACCTGACGTGAAAGGCGACTCAGGAAAGGTAAGGGGCTGAATTTTGCGTGCCCTTTAAATGACTGGGCTGGGGGGGGGGGGGGGTCTCGCGCCTATGGCCTCACGTATAATAAGAATTTCATGAAGCGCCGTCATATGTCCAATTAGTGCGTTGAGACTAAGCGCACTTTTCTTCAATTTGTTGCCTCGATTTTAAATTGCCTGCTGCCCGTGTGAAGCGCAGAGTTATTCGTTGTCGGAGGGGACTGAGAAGTCAGTAGGTGGGCTTTCAATGTATGCCTCTGACCTGTATCCGCGATCGACGCTGCTACTCGCTCCGTCGAACGACGCCTTCTTGTTGGAGGCGCTGGTCGAACTCTCAGCGATCAAGACTGTCACGCTTCGCTCGAGTCAAGGAGGGAATTATTTGGTGCCGTTGCTGCTATTCTTGCGATATAACGAACTACTGGACAGCCGATGGTAATCGTAGACGTGATGTAGGTTGAAGAGACTTACTGTCATTGTGGCGGAACACACTCGTGTTGCGCAGAAAATTAAGAACGACGGTGGAGCCAGCCGGATGGCCCGTATTCGCTAGATTAATCCACAAGCAGGTCCATATATTTAGGCTATGTGCTTATCACGATGTTCTTGTCAGCCACGGAATGGCAACGGATAGCTTCTGAATGGAAAATCTAAAACGCGTGGCAACGCATGGCTGGCAGGTTGCCGTTTCGTTATATAATCCGTGTAGCGTTTCACTTCGTCTTCAGCATGAGATGAATGTCTCGGCAGACGACTATTTTGCTTGGCGTCGAACGTATAGCTGAAGGCGGAGTGTAACACATGGAACGAGTGTAACACGATAGGCTGCGAAATAATCTATCTTGTCGAATCACCGCACGGCCAGTTGTCCCATGCAACAATTGTTTTTGGTTGTATCATAAGTGTTCATAACTTTTAACTTGCGTGTATTGCTCGGAGAAGCTCCTCGAAAGCATCATGTGCTGCGAGAAAAAAAGAAGCTAATCAATTGGAGTTTATTTACCTATGAAATCGACGAGCACTTCTAATTGCAGGGTAGGATGACGGCGATTAATCGACAACTCGAAGCACATGGACACAAGTAATGCAAATGAGAATTACTTGTGTCCATGTGCTTCGAGTTGTCGATGAATTCGCTCTCGCGCTGCCAATTGCTAGCTTCCTGGTTTGCTCTATTGGTAAAGCGACCGCCCCGGAAAGGCGTTGGTCCCGGGTTCGAACCCCGGACCAGGACGAATTTTTCTGCAACTAAGAAGCTTTTCTTTCTGAGAAATCCGTATAGATTTTCTTGTGGCTTCGCGCTACAAACGGGTGGTTGTCTATTTTCCCTTTCTTAAAATCGGATGTATTATTCGAAGGTCACAGGTTCGGTCCCTGCCCACGGCAAAGGTATCTTTTCGTCCACTTTTCTTTCTTCACATTTGCGTTACATTTATTACTAGTAACATCCCCGATATTTTCCTTGGCATTATTGTCTGTTAGCTCCCAATAATATTGTGTCTAACAAGGAAAAACGAGCCCTTAGAAAGGGCCCCTCACCAGGTGACATAACGAATTTTAGTTAGACACTGGAAGTGGTTGCGCGCCCTATAAAGAGCATTATGCCAGAATAATTTTTTTTAATCGGTCTATTAGAAGCTGAGAAAACCGATGTTTTGAGGCGGTTCGAAACCCTGATGCGAGGAGGCGAGCTTGAAAAACTCGGCGCTCGCCCCGTGTAGCCTTCGCAAGCCAAATCCTTTCCCAGCCCCCCTTCGACACGTGAGCGGGAGGATCACATGACGCATAGGCATAAACACGTCCTGCGCACACAATGTCACTAGCGCACCATGTTATCGAACCAGCCCTAGCCGCCGAGACGCAAGCGGTATTGTGGCGGCGTTCTATGTGCTTCGTCTATGCAAGCTATGCCGAATGCGCCTCGCCGATCACTTGGCTTTCAACCTATTACTGAGCTTGAAATCTGCGACATTTGTACGGACGCGAGACAAGCGGTGCGCCCCATGAACATGACGCGGGAGGATAAATGAGCCTTATGAGCTCTGGAACGCGATAGAAAATTAGTTTCGTTGTAAGGGTGGCATCTGCACGATGCGCAAAGCGCGAGAACACGAACGCATGTGGAACGGAGGTACATTAGTCTCTCATCTCGCTACGATTCGCAGAAAAAATTTAAAAAGAAAACGCAAACATTCTGTTTGTGTGTTTTATTACTGCTCTCAAGTTTTATTCGTCTATTCAAGCTACACATTGCATAAACTACACTTTGTGTCAAATAATTATCGCGGTGTCACGTGCTAGTGCTGGCGACGTCAAAGCACAGTCGTCTACATAGAGGAGCGATGTCACAGCACTACCGTCTACGTAGGGCTACTCCATCGTGTACGTCATCCCCTCATTCTCTGGGAGCGCGCCCGCGAGAAGAAGGGCAGGGAGCGTTCAGCTTGAAAGTTCATTCATTCATTCATTCATTCATTTTATTTACCCTCAGGGCCTATGGCATTATAGAGGGGAGTGGAAACAAAGTTTACAAAAAAAAGAAGGAAAAGAAAGAAAAAAGTAAAAAAAAAAGTACAGCATGAGAATAAACAATGCAACAAAAAAATAAAGAAAAACTCCTGATTATACAATAGTAGCTGTGCAACGACGGTGAACATAATACACTAAAAACATAATACAATTTTGAGTAACGTTTACCTTATACAATACTGAGTAATGTTTGACGGAAAATATTGTTATTAGTGATAGTGACGATGTCATCGGGAAGGTGGTTCCAATCTACTGATGTGCGAGGTATGAATGATCGATAAAAACACTGGGAGTTGCAGGATCCGATGCCAACCTTATGACGATGGTCGATGCGATGAGATATGTACTGAGGATTGAGGATTAGTTGGTTATGTAGGGTGGGATGATGGAATAATTTGTGAAATGTGCTTAAACGAGATATTTTCCGACGGGATGCGAGAGAGGGAAGGCCTAGGCTGGATTTCATGGAACTAATACTGGCGATGCGATTGTAGTTAGAAAGTATGAAACGGGCGGAGTTATTCTGTACGAGTTCAAGTGAAGTAGTCAAGTTATCGTGGTAAGGATCCCACACTGATGATGCATATTCAAGTTTTGAACGTATTAATGTTTTATACAACAGTAGTTTTAGTGCAGATGGTGCTTTTGAAAAGTTACGACGTATGTAGCCTAACATGCGATTAGCATTATTAGTAATGTATGCGATGTGGGGTGCCCAAGATAAGTTAGATGTGATCAGAATGCCCAGGTACTTATACGAGGAGACTGGATCAAGCGGGACGTTGCTTAAGTAGTATTTTAGTGGGGTGTTAGCAGATCTGGTTACGCGCATTACCTTACATTTAGCAATGTTTAAGTCCATTCGCCATGTGCTGCACCAAGCTGTTATGGTGTTAAGGTCAGATTGGAGGCGTAAACTGTCATTATTACTGGTTATTTCACGAAAAATGACGCAGTCATCTGCAAAAAGATGAATGTTAGAAGAGAGTGAAGACGTGAGGTCATTAATATAAATTAGAAACAAAAGTGGACCAAGAACTGACCCTTGCGGTACACCTGAGTGGACCGCAGAAAATGACGAATTGTGATTGTTAGCAGTAACGTATTGAACACGGTTATACAAAAAACACTCAATCCACTTTAGTAAACTATTGTCAATATTTAGTAGGCTCAGTTTGAAGA
Organism: Rhipicephalus appendiculatus; assembly: GCA_030522465.1. Classification (NCBI taxonomy): domain Eukaryota; kingdom Metazoa; phylum Arthropoda; class Arachnida; order Ixodida; family Ixodidae; genus Rhipicephalus; species Rhipicephalus appendiculatus. Next base: position 14,403 of record JALIZH010014933.1, read on the forward strand.
GTAGTAGGTGGTGACAGACTTTATCGAAAGCCTTACTGAAGTCTAAAAAAAATGCAATCAGCACATGATGAACGGTCTAAAATCTGATGCAGTTTGTGAGTGAAATATATGAGCTGTGTTTCGCATGAAAAATGTTTGCGAAAACCATGTTGTGCTGGTGTGAAAAAAGAATTCGATTCAAGGAAGTTAATGAGGTTCGTGAAAATGACATGTTCTAATAACTTACAGGAAGTGCTTGTTAACGAGATAGGACGATAATTTTTTGGAGAGTGTTTATTACCCGACTTAAAGATTGGAACCACCCTCCCGATTTTCCATTGTACAGGAATGGTTGATGTATCTAAGGACTGTTGAAAAATTTTTGTTAGTATCACTGAACTGTAAGTAACGGTGCTTTTCAGAAATTTGGTACCAATATTGTCATGGCCAGGGGATGAGTGAATGGGCAAGTCATTTATGAGCTTAGCGATACCAGAATGATCAATGGAAATTGGTGGCATGGCAATATAATTGAAGTTCTGCACATGGGGTAGGATGACGTTATCAACTCGAGAAAAGTTGTTTTTGAAAGTGTCATTAAGAAGATCGGCGCACATGTCAGGAGGAACTGGATTGTCAAAATCATCTACTAGAACTATGCTGTTATCTGGTAAAGGGTTAATTAAGCGCCAAAATTTACGTACATTATTTGCAAGCATATCTGGGAGAGTTCGAGAAAGAAAATGTAACTTAGACGATTTTAAGGCCGTAAGGTAAGCGTTATGTGCAGTTTTGTAAATCGCCCAACGGTCTTCAGAAGGTGCTAGTTTTGCTGATCTGTAAAGTCGTTTTTTACGGTTGGATAGGCGTTTGATGTAGGTGTTGTACCATGGTGCCTGGTGATTAGAAATGATGATTCGGTTAGGAATGTATTTTTTAGTAAGTTCATCTACTTTTGCAGCAAAAAATATCCCAGTTCGATTGGACAGAGCGATCATTGAACTGGATAAAAAAGGAAACAACGAAGTTCGATAGTTCGTTATGAATGGCATCGAAATTTGCTTTATTGAAATCGACTATGGTTTTTTTTCACATTGGTTCGTTTTGGGGGGTGGCATTTTAAGGTGAAAAACAAGCAGAGAATGATCACTGATACCAGGCATATAAGTGATTTCGGAGGCTAAATCGGGCGAGTTAGTCAATATTAGGTCAAGGGTACTTGAAGTGGTACTGGTTATTCTTGTAGGTTGGGTCACCAGTTGACACAGGCCAAAAACAGAACACATATCTACAAAATCCTTGGCCTGTGCTGAAAAAGGTGATAAGCTTGGTGGATCAGTGTTCCAATTTAAGTTGGGCAGGTTAAAATCACCTAGTAAAAACAGAGGCGTGAAAGGAAAGCGCGAAGCAACCATGTTTATTGAATCATGGAGTTCACTTATGAAAGTTTGCGGAGATGAAGGCGAACGATAGCATACCCCTAGAATAATTTTTAAGTGACGAATTGTTAACAGAACCCATACTATTTCGATATCGTGATTAATCTGTATGCATGACGATGGAAGGCATTTTGATATAGCTAAGAGCACGCCTCCCCCCTCGGCGCACTGTGCGATCACAGCGATAGATAGTAAAGTTCTGCGCATTATCGAACAATTCAGTGTCATGCGTATTTGAAGAAAGCCACGTTTCAGTAAGTGCAATTACATGAGCGCCACACGAATCTATCGCGGATGATAAGGAGTCAGACTTGTTAGCAATGCTTCTTGTGTTGGAATAAAGGAAGGATAGCTGAGCTGGCGAAGCAGGTAATAGACCACCGCCCCTCTCGTTTCCCTATTGTGAACTGTTTGTAGGTTGATGTCGAGCGTGGCCTGCATAAGAAGCTTGTGATTGCGATTCTTCGACGATGCCAAGGTTAGTATTGTAGATGTAACACTTGCCGTTACCTAGCATTTTATTGTAGCGAAGTTTAAAGGATGCAGGATTAGGCTGGTTGTTACGAAATTCAGTTAGCTTTTTGCGGGCGAGGCGGGTGGTTGCTGAAAAATCTTCCGATACACCGATGTTTTTTTGCTTTAATTGGCCTCGGAGCGAAAACAGTTGCTCTTTGGATTTGAAGTCAGTAAGCTTGACAATTATCGGGCGGCACTTGGCAGGAGAAAAGGAACCTAGCCTGTGTGCCCTCTCAATAGTGCTGCCTGTGAAAGTACTTAAAACTGATTTTATTTCAGAGGTTAGTTTGGCCTCTGTCTCCTGCCATGTTTCTTTGGAATCGGGAAAACCATAGAAGATAAGATTGTTTCGCCGTGAGCGATCTTCCAAATCATCGAGTCGTGACTTGAAGTGAAACATTGCGTGCTTCAAGGTTGCTGACCGAAGTATGCACTTCAGATAGCTCTTCATTAACTTTCTCGAGGACTTCAGATTTTTGCTCGAGGTCGTCGAGGCGCTTTTGTACGGCGACAATCTTTGCCTCTATGTTCTTCTGGCCGCATTTAATTGACTTCATATCAGCTGCTAAGTCATTCTGAACCTTTGCACTTTGTAATGATCGTGTATGAATATCCTTGATCAATTTAAAAAGAACAGACATTTGCTCGGTTGGGTTTTCAGGCAGAGATTCGATATCTAATAGATTTTCTGAGCGCGTAGTTGGTCCCGGATTTGTTTCGATGTCACCAGAGCGTAACAAAAGCAATATCACTGAAAAACAGTCTAATACAATTTCACATAACGTTTGTGGACACGGGAACACTAGCAGAAAGGCGTCATCTGATTTCCTAGCAAATAGCGGTAATGGTTTACACACCTGCATGTTGAACAGTAGATTAGGAAAACTTGACGTGATGCTGATCCCGTGTCCACTGAAGGAAGGTCGGTGAAAGCAGCAGCTTAAGTTCTTCTCTGGGCGTGATGTCAGGGTCGATGCGGTTGGTAGTCCGTATTCCACAGCCGAAGAAAGCTTGGCCGGCAAGTGCACATGCCCGGAGTCGATCACGGACGAAAGCACTATCGGCACCATCGGCGCAGCAGGGACGGTTATCGGGCTGGCAAAGGCAACCGCCGACCACGACAGCAGGAGTAATCGGTAATACCTGCATGTTGAACAGTAGATTAGGAAAAGCTTGACGTGATGCTGATCCCGTGTCCACTGAAGGAAGGTCGGTGAAAGCAGCAGCTTAAGTTCTTCTCTGGGCGTGATGTCAGGGTCGATGCGGTTGGTAGTCCGTATTCCACAGCCGAAGAAAGCTTGGCCGGCAAGTGCACATGCCCGGAGTCGATCACGGACGAAAGCACCTATCGGCACCATCGGCGCAGCAGGGACGGTTATCGGGCTGGCAAAGGCAACCGCCGACCACGACAGCAGGAGTAATGGTAATACCTGCATGTTGAACAGTAGATTAGGAAAACTTGACGTGATGCTGATCCCGTGTCCACTGAAGGAAGGTCGGTGAAAGCAGCAGCTTAAGTTCTTCTCTGGGCGTGATGTCAGGGTCGATGCGGTTGGTAGTCCGTATTCCACAGCCGAAGAAAGCTTGGCCGGCAAGTGCACATGCCCGGAGTCGATCACGGACGAAAGCACTATCGGCACCATCGGCGCAGCAGGGACGGTTATCGGGCTGGCAAAGGCAACCGCCGACCACGACAGCAGGAGTAATGGTAATACCTGCATGTTGAACAGTAGATTAGGAAAACTTGACGTGATGCTGATCCCGTGTCCACCGTTGACCTATTTGACCTAGTTGACCTATTTCCGCGGCGCGTTGCGTTGCAAATTTTGGCAGACGTGATTGTGAACGCCCAGCGTACGCATTCCACTCGTCAGCTCAAGATTGTCAAACCTGGTGAGGGGCCCTCTTAAATTTCCACTTCTTTCCTGCATGCATAGCGAGGGTCTCGTTCTTGCAGACTTGATGCCTTCAGGTAGTATGCGAGGGAATATTGTTCAGCTGCCAGCTCGTAGTAAGATCATGTGCTACGTGACGCCAACAGGCAGAAAAATGCTGTTCCACACTCGACGTCATGGCTACTAGCGGTGCTGACTAACACTCCCAGGTTTAAATGCACATATAAAGTGGACGGAGGGATGACCGCCGCCGTAGCTCAGTTGGTGGAGCATCGGACGCGTTATTCGAAGGTCGCAGGTTCGGTCCCTGAGAGCGGCAATTTATTTTTTCATCCACTTTTCATTCTTCACATTTACATTATAATTACCACTAATAACATCCCCTATACTTTCCCCGCGGCATCATTTTTTGTTAGTTCTCATTCATTTGAAACTAAGGCAGTATTGTTTCCATCGCGGAGAAAGCCGAGATGGTTCCTTGTTCACCTAAATCACGTAGAACTACAGCTAGTTCATCAATGAAGAAATGCGGAATTTCTGCTGGAGAACACATGTCAGTAGAACATGTCAGCCATACGATATGAATAAAATATTTGTTTCAACGTAAAATTTCTTAAGACTGGCGTACACCTATCAACGAGCTTCTTTATAGCACGCGATTAACCAATTAAAAGAACATTAAGTGCGTTTGAGCTTCGCCTTGAAGAGGAGAAAGCGCAATCGAGCCCCGTTCGCATCGCCTTCTGAATTGCCAGCCTCGCTTAACTTCTCCGCTCTCACCACGGCCCTGCCGGAAAGAAAAGTACGTCTGTACTAGTAATGTTTACGGTTTCAAACTATCCTGCAATGCCTACTGTAAGTACAGCATGCAAAATGTCCTATATGTAAGCCATAATTCTTTCTTTTGCGATCCTTAAGCCTACAAGCGCGAATGCGCGGCTGCACACTTTGTTGATATTGTTGCTGATAATGATGATTTCTCAAGCCTGCGCACTTGGGAATTGGTCGGTTTTCAAAGCAACAAACTTAATGTGCAATTCAAATGTCTGACGCTGGTGCGATTCTACGCTTCTGCCACGCAATATTACATGTGTTAAGGGGGCTCCTGGCACTACATTATTATAGTTTTCTTTTTCGAAACAGTTTCGAGCACCGACGTGGCTGAATTGTAGAACCCCTGTTTTCCATGCAGAAGTCCTGGGTTCGATTTCCGCTCGAGCCGAATATTCATATTGTTTATTTATTTGCATCTATCTCGAATTTTCGCCCTTGGGCAACGCTTATTTTTCGCTCATGACGAACGACGTCAACACCAGCGCCGACACCGGATTTTCTGCAAAACGGGCTCTTTAACGCTGTCGCGTTAGAACAGAACGCTCTTTTGTGGAATACCTAGCGACCAATGAAATCATGCGCTCCTCCAAAAACGTGTGGTTGGTGTAATAACTACAGTATCATGCCTCGTTCACATCAGTGACGCCTCTGATAAGACAAGTACTCACTTTTTCAAAGCAAGATTGTGGTTCATTGGTGAATAATAATAATAATAATAATAATAATAATAATAATAATAATAATAATAATAATAATAATAATAATAATAATAATAATAATGATAATAATAATAATAAATCATTTATTTAATGTGCCCGGGAACAACCATACGGTCTTAGTGCAGGCACACGCAGAAAAAAAAATAACACAATATAGACCGCCTTCAGAAAAAGACATGAAATAAAAAAGAGCGAAAACGCAGAGACAAAAACAAATCAACGCAAAGGGGGAACAATAAAAAGGCAACACGAGAATCATCGAATGGGAGTGAAAAATAATGTGGAATATACACAACTATGCAGAAGGCTTCCTGAAAGACGCAAAAGGGGAAAATTTGTTTAATGTGCAAAACTATGTTAAGACAGTGCAAAGCTCGGATCAAATCAATGACTGTGGATAATGAAAAACATCAAAATCAAGAAAGTTGACATTATAGAGACTTCGTATTATCTGAACGGTAGAGTGTTGGAAGAAGCTGGCAGGTACATGAAATGGTCGATTCTCCCTGGTTAACTTACGCGGAATTCGAAAATTAATGCAACTGAGAAGTAAAGGGCAGGATATCATACCGTGAACTAGCTTGTAAAGAAATAACAGGTCAGCGCGATTTCATTGGCAGTAAAGTGATGGAAATGATAATAATCCAGCAGTGTTAGAACAAGATCCAGAGTCATTTCTAGCACAACGATCCTTGTAAATGCTTGGGAATTTTTTCTGGACTCGCTCAATGGCGTTACTGCTGGATTTAGCAATTCTATTCCAGATCACACATGCATACTCAAGTTGAGGAAGGCATATTGCAGTGTATAATTTGTGGAAGGCTGTAGGAGAACTGAATTCTCGAGAGATTCTGCAAACACAGCCGAGAGAACGATGGCCGTGCATGGCAGCCCGTTTAGTGTGAGGAGAAAAATTTAACGTGCTATCAAAAACAACACCAACATCACTGATCTCATAAACCTTACATAACGAAACGGTATTCAGACAGAGCATGGAAAAGACACGATAGATGTTTTGCGCGATATACATGTCCAGAAATCTTGGACATTGCCCCTTCAGCATTTTATGATGCTTCACTGCAGTACACCACCTTAACTGAATGGGTGGTCTAAAAAAAAACTATATCTGAATTGATCAGCCGAGTTTCAAGAAGTTTCAAGTAACATCGATTTGAGAGGGCTCTCCTTGAATAACATGCGCAAAAACGAAACTCCTTCGTTAGTTCGTTACTGAGTTACAGCGATGCCTCGTAAAGAGGATGCGGTGAAGCCACACCCCAGGAGCTTGTTGTTCAACATCCTTCCAGAGAGGGCATACAATTGAAATGTGCGAAGGTATTCTGGAACTCTCAGTTAAAAACAAAATACATTGGAACTTCTTGGAACTCTGAGTTTAAAACAGAATACATTGCCTCTCGTATGTTAAGAAAAAGTTCCCGCTTTTCTGTACTATTTGTCAAAACACGATATGGCAAAGCTATTAGAAAGGTCTATGTCCCTACTGTTTTTAATGACCTCCCAGAAAGTGTTTTTTCTGCAACGACGAAACGGAGTCTACGAAACATCATAAAGTCACTTTAATTGTGGCACCATTTATCGCATTACCATTTTTCTTTTAGTTTCTTTCATGCCGGTATTATCTGTTAAAGTTCCTCAATCCTTATCCTCATATTCTGCTGTTTAGGTAGCATTGCTCCCGCTAGTTTGATTCGTGTGTCTTATTTTGTTTAATTGTAGTGTAAAAGAGTTACATGTCTTCTTCCTATGATTATTTTACGTGACAAGCTCTACAATATGTATGTCATCTCTCGTTTGCCGATGTGCCGGGCCTAGTCCTCCAAGCCACTGCCTGGCTTTGACAGGCCTGTTATCTGTGTGTACTACTTAAGATGACAATAAAGATATTATTATTATTATTATTATTATTATTATTATTATTATTATTATTATTATTATTATTATTATTATTATTATTATTATTATTATGTGACGTCTCGAACTACCGCCCTATTTCCCTTCTTTGTGCCGCATCAAAAATATTTGAGCTTGCTCTTCACAAAATATTGTCTTTTGATGTAAAAAATTCATTGATTGTGAATCAGCATGGGTTTCTCGCTGGCCGCTCAACTGTCACTAATCTTGCCAGTTTCATGATGCAAGTCTCCACGCCTATTTCGCAGAGAGGACAGGTTGACGCTATTTACTGTGACCTTAGCAAAGCTTTTGATGTTGTCAGTCGTTCGCTGCTTGTGGATAAACTTGCACACTTTGATGTTGATTCTTCAATTGTGAATCTCCTCCATAGCTATCTTCTTGATAGATCATGTTATGTTGCCTTTAATGACCAAACGTCCTCTTTGTATAAAGCTACTAGTGGGGTTCCTCAAGGGTCGGTACTGGGCCCACTCCTCGTTTTAATTTATGTTAATGATATTTCTTCTGTCATTCGGAATTCTTCTTTCCTTTTGTATGCCGATGACATAAAGATATTTAAGGAAATTCATTCAGTTATCGATTGTCGCTTGCTGCAATCTGATTTGTGTTCTTTTTCTGAATGGTGCAGGAGCAATAACCTCTCCCTTAATATTTCAAAAACCAAGGTAATGAGTTTCACTCGAAAAACATCTAGTGTGCCATTTTTATATTCTGTCAATTCTGTGTCGTTGTGTAAGGTATGTGAGATCAATGATCTAGGTGTTCTTTTTGATAGCACCTTACACTTTTCTGCTCACGCTAAGCGTGTTGCTTTGCGGGGTCTTCGCACCCTAGGCTGTGTTTGCAGAATGTCTAGAGAATTCCGTTCTCCTGTGCCCTTCCGAAAATTGTACACTGCGCTATGTCTTCCTCAACTTGAGTATGCATCTGTGATCTGGAATGACATTCCTAATTCCAGCAGCAACGCCATTGAGCGAGTCCAGAAAAAATTTCTAAGCATTTACAACCATCGTTTCGCTAGAAATGACTCTGGATCTCGTTCTAACACTGCTGGATTATTATCATTGCCATCACTTTGCTGCCGACGAAATCGCGCTGATCTGTTGTTTCTTTACAAGCTTGTGCATGGTATCATATCCTGCCCTGTACTGCTCAACTGTCTTAATTTCCGAATTCCACGTAAGCTCACCAGAGAGAATAGACCTTTTCATGTAACCGCCTGCCTCTGTGAACATTCGACCATTGGCAGGATACAACGTCTTTACAATGCTTACTTTTTTGGAGCTCGGTGTTTTTCACAGCTCCCAGTCGTTGTTCTGCTCCGAGCTTTGCACTGTACTTACATAGCCTCGTACACTGTTGACATTTTTTTTCTGCCTGCGCATAGTTGTGTATGTGCAATTTTATAACGTTTTTTATCCCTGATATTTTATTATGAATGTCTGCCTTTGTTTTTGTTTTTGTTTTTTATTTTCTGTGCGCCAGTACAAAGACCTCACGGTTGTTCCTGGGCACATTAAATAAATAAACGTTTGATTGATTATTACTATTATTTTCTCAACCACAAATTTTCTTTTAAAAAATGAGCACTTGTCTTATTAGAGTCGTCACGAATGTGAACAAGGCATGGTATACTATAGATATTGCACCAACCACGCGTTTTTGGAGCCACTTGTGATTTCATTGGTGGCTAAGTATTCCACAAAAGAGCGATCTGTTTTAACTCGATCGCGTTAAACAGCTCGTTTTGCAGAGAATCCGGTGTCGGAGCTGGTGTCGGCGTCTTTCGTTGTGAGCCAAAAATAAGCGTTGCCTGTGGGCAAAAATAAATAAACAATATGAACATTCGGCTCGTACGGAAGTGAACCCAGGACTTCTGCATGGAAAACAGGTTTTCTACAACATGGCCACGACTGTACTTGAAACTGTTTCGAAAAGAAAAACCTATAATAATGTCATGTGGTGTGAGGGGCCCCCTTAACACATGTAATATTCCGTGGCAGAAGCGTAGAATAGCACCAGCGTCACACATCTGAATTGCACAATGAGTGGTTGCTTTAAATACTTATCAATAAGCGCGTCATGCAAGTATTAAATAGGTACAGGCGAGTGACCTTTTAAGAAACATTACCATATAAAAATGTAAGCACGCTGTTCTTGACCAGGACGAGCAAAGAAACATTGACACAAGTAGCGGCAAGGAAACCAGACGAGCGCTAACTTCAAACTCGCTTGTACGCGTTCCTCGTTCTAAATAAAATGGGCCGAAATAGCCGGGTCACAAACCAAGACCTGACGCCATTGTGCAGACCGCAGATCCAGCGAAACAAAGTGGTGGTTTTACGGTCGTGTACATCCAAATATTATCAAGTGTTTTACGCCCCAAAAGCACGTTATGATTATGAAGGACGCCATTGTGGAGGACTCCGGAAATTTCGACCAGCTGATGTTCTTTAACGTGCACTGACATCGCACAGTATGCAGTATATCTAGCATTTCACCTCTATTGAAATGCGACCGCCGCTTCCGGGATCGAACACGCGGCTTTCGGGCACTGTAATCCGAGCACTGTAATCGCTATACCACCGTGGTGGTCGGATACCTGAATATAAGTGGTTTCATAACGCTTTCACGAACAGTTAGCAAAGAGGCGCCGACGAGCATGTCAGGTGCATAATGAAATACGTTATTTCGGACGTCTTTTATTATGTGCTCTAGAAACGTAAAGAGCGTTGTTTAAATTAAAGCGCCGTATTTAGAATGCTTAAATTCAGAAGGTCATTGAGCAATCTCGTCCCTGTAATCAATCTCGGCCTTTATTTTAGCTCCTTTTTGAGCCCTGAAAAAGATTGTCACTGGCAGTGAATATCGCACGGCCTGTTTCCTTCACTCTATAGCGCGAAAAAAAAAAAGATCATTTGTAAAGTGACGCCAACAAACATTAGGGACGTCGAGTCTCTGCATATCCTCAAACCGTCATTACCATATCGTAGGCTGGTATTATTGTCTTGAAATTAGCTTTCTAAGATCACGAAAACGGCAGCGACAAAAGGACGTCCTTAGTTTCTGAAGAAACCCGTGGGGACCGACAACAATACAATCGGACGAAATACCGGGTGTTCAAAGTTAAGCTTTATGGTTTTCTTAAAATTCGGCACTGGGAAGAGCATGAAAACTACCTTTGCAGATAGCTTATATATCCAGGGGCCACAAAGTGAGACAATAATTATCGCTATCAGGCGCCCAATTAACGCAGATTAAATAATTAACTTTTTAATGACGGCAGCAAGCAAGCATGTTTGTATTGAAAAGTTGGAGGCAGTCGTGTTTATACGCAGTTCCACTTGAAAGAATTTTTCTAGCATGTCTGTGCTCCGAGATATCCCGCTGCAAAGTTTGATTGTGGTGTTCATGATTACGCATGCATGGCGCTGTGAATCAGCGCAATGTTCCTCCCCGATGTGACGAACAGTCACTGCTTGCTATCGCCAGCCAGTAGCAAAAGGGGAACCGTTATCATCTTTGCCTGTGCCTTCGACCCGTTGTCAGATTAAACGACTCACGCAACTGCCACGGCCCACCGGGGAGGAGCTTGCGCCACTGCTGACTATCTTGCATGCGTAATCACGTAAACAACAATGAAACCTTGCAGCGGGATATCTCGGAGCACAGACATGCTAGAAGAATTCTTCCAAGTGGAACGGTGTATAAACGCGACTGCCTCCAACTTTTCAATACAAACATGCTTGCTTGCTGCAGTCACTAAAAAGTTAATTATTGAATATGCATTAATTGGGCGCCTGACAGCGATAATTATTGTCTCACTTTGTGTCCCCATGGATATATAAGTTATCTGCAAAGGTGGTTTTCATGTTCTTCCCAGTGCTGATTTTTAAGAAAACCATAAAGCTTAACTTTGAACACCCGGTATGTTGAAAATGACAACAGGCAGCACGCCTTTTCAAGCAAAGACAAGTGACTTGTGTGCACGCATTCGTTGCAATATAACTGCCGATTCACGATCGAGCAGCCAGCCGACCGCTCGTCGTACGCCTTGCGCTTATCAGTCCGCGATCACGGTTCGCTCTCGGTGGCGATAGTCGATATCGTGCTGCCTTTTTTTCATGTGTATTGTCGTTTTGTCTGCCTCGCGGCATGCGTCATCGCGCCAATTTTGAAAGTTGAAGGTCCGTACGCCACGTGGTGTGAAAAACGGTGAACTAAAAGCGATGTCCCGAATTCCTGGGTATGACGTTCCATTCTTACCGACCCCGTCTCAGTGGGAACAGGCGTTCGAGGAACACACCTGGGACTCGACAAAATGTCCGTCAATTTAAACGCTTGAACGCGGATTGCGTCTGCACGATGCGCAGAGCGCGAGAATACGAACGCATGCGAAACGGAGGCAGATTGGTCTCGCGTCTCGCTGCGATTCGAGGTAGAAAATTAAGCGAACATACGTGGCAGGTCATGAGAATCTTGGCATGCATGTCATCTACAATGCCATTTACATGGCACGCTCATGGTGCGCTTGCGTCCAGTTCGCTAGCTTGATATACGCCAAAATTTGTATTGCCCGACGTGACTGTATTACGAACACAAATGACAGGTCCTAACACGTAAATAATGACATGCATATAACGTACAGCATGATTTGCTCCTCGCTGGTTGCTTCGCATTATATCGATTCCCACAGTGCGTGGGATCTGCCGTTTTTTTTTATTTATGATATATACCTTAATGTCCACTTTATGATATACAACATTTATCGTAACCATTTCCATTCGTGTTATATTGTTTTTATTTTTGAAACAGGAGTCAACAACATATCGTGTGATTAAAATAATTAAGTCGATAATTAGTTAATTTCTATTCTTAGCCTAATAACTATTTTAATTTCTTTCTACAGCATTGATTAGCTTAGCTGAGCGACTACAATCATGTTAGTTACAACAGACATTAAAAAAAAATCTGTTTACTTTAGTACCCGGACTCTTATGAGCTCGAAACTTGAGTATGTATTTGAAATCTAGGATCCCGGTAATCTTATCCTTACAACGTCATATGATCCCAGTACAAGGTACGTTTGGTCGGGTCATCCTTTCCAATTATGACCGTTCATCGAGCATAAATTGAATAAAAGCAACCTCTCAACTATTCTACCGGCTAACCGACCCAATGTCAGCCGTCTTTCGCTATTATATATAATTCTCCACCATTCGACACTCTATGACTTTATACTCCGACCACAGTGCACTTTAAATCACGTTGATCATCGTAACAGCGTAGAAATTTCATAATGCTACACTATCTGTTTTTTTTTTCCTCGGTCGTTTATTCCCCGCATATCTCAGGACTGCAACCACCTTCCCGAAGTGTCGCAGCCATCGCTGACAGCAAGCTTTTCCGCAAAACGTTAGGTGATATTGTTTAACCAGGAGAATTATCCATTACCTGTAGTCACCGCTCCTGTTTGTTTATTTTGTTTTTGTCGTGAATTAACTGCATAATTTTTTGCCGTGTGCACCATTTAATGTAACCCCTCCCCTTTTAAATGTCATTTAGCTCTGACATTGTTATAAATAAATTAACACAAGAATAAATAACAAAACGAGAAATATAGGACGAGGTACCAAGCCAAATAACGGTGGCTATAATCTTAACTACGTCGATATCTTGGATTATTTAATACATCGCTATTAAGTCCACCAGAAGCTGCTCTGCCTTGAACTCTGAAGAAAGACATGTGAGAGTCAGTCAGTCAGTCAAGAACTTTAATGAAAGGTCCTGAGGAGTTTATTAACCCTTTCAGTCCCAGTGATTCCAATTGGAATCATAAATTATGTAGGTCAGTCAGCAAGCATCTGGTAAAGATAAAGCTTTGTTCTTCCTCAAGAGCCCGTATTTAGCATCTGCCCTACATGTGGTGTCAACATGGTACACACAATACAGCGAGGTCACGTCTGAACGAAGAAATTGCAGAGATAGGGCATTTATTTTAGTTCTGCGCCGGAAATTTGAATTTTGGCTATTGGACATTATGCTATCCTGTCTAAATAACATTTTAAGTAATAAATGAAGTAAAAAATTGTGGAAATATTATTAAATAATAATTATTTATTAAATTAATTGTCCCATTAATTACTCTTCACTGGAAATTGTGAGCAAAGATTTTTTCAGTTTTTTCGGACTACCACGATCATGTGCATCTCGAAATGTAAAAACTAGTTGCTTACATTGAAAATAGTTAATTCGGGACTGAAAGGGTTAAGCGGCCGGGCGATCCACGAGGGACACCCTAGCAGCCGCTACCGCAGACATCGCCCGAATCGGGGCGCGAACGTGGTGGCAGAATATTTATTGATATGTTCCACGCACGCGTGTAGACGGATGATAAAACTGATATTTCGTGGTTACACTTCGTTTTTTTTCATTGGACAGTCCAAGTCGCGATAGTAAAATCGCATCGGCAAGCCATTTTATGTTGTCACGTGGTTTTCACACTGAAAAAGGGGAAAAGCAGTCAGTAAATATGTAACGCTTTGCTTGGGTGAACTTCTGCCCAGTAATTGAAGCGACACTCAAAGTGCAGCGTAGGCGGCAAGCATAGACGACGTCGATCGTCGGTAATCTAGTAAGCGGTAACTTGTGTAGGCTGTAGGCATGTACACATGTAACACCGAAGATTTCAGCGTTATCACTTGGTGGCCCCGATAGTTCCAAAATAAGCTCTAATGTTCGTGTTGTGCGCGCAGTGTTATAGGAAGATTCTAAAACGATTGGTAACGTTCCGAGACAGTCCTGTGGAACCTGTGCAAGGCAGGGGTAACCCCTCCTGAAACACACGTGCCAATATGTATGGGTGACATACAGAGTCCTGGAGATAAATACATGTACAGGGTGTATATTACCGGATGCTGAGAGATAGATGTCGTTCGTCAAAGCGCGCAGCTGCTATTCAGCCGCAGTGAACACTCGAACGAATTCCTATTCTCTCTGGTTTGTGTGTATTGCCATATGGAGCGCGTACTCTTTGTCGTTCACTGCGGTTTTAGACCAGGTGACCTCTGCCACAGCGGCTGCTTAGTCATGTAGCACCTGTGTACAACGCACGTGCTGTAGCTGCGTGGTAGGTAGCCTCGCAAGTAGAGGAGCAGAGGTTTAAATGAATAAAAACGGGCAATGGATGCCGCGGTGAAATATAATCTGGTGTATGAGAGGGGCCCATTTTATTCCCATCGCGAGGCAACGTGGAGCGTCGTGGACTGGTGATTTACCACGGCAACGTGCACATGACCTACACCGCGCTGACGGTGTATGGTGCATTTCGAAAACGACGTTTCCGTGTGTTCGCAGAAAACTCAGCAGGGATGAAATTAGAATAATGCAATTCCTTTTTGCTGTGATGAGTAATGCATTGAATTTCTGCAAGCGAGTAATACCTAACTGCGTTGCTCATTACTTTGGACTAAAACACATGATATTCTATCCTATTGTGGCGTATTATTACAAAAAATTACGGAAGTACAAGAACACGAAAAATTACGAGAACACGAAAATTACGAAAACCAACACGAAATTTCAAAAAAAAAGAACGATAAAATAAAAAAAAAGAAAGAACAATGATACGTTAACCTGAGTGCCAAACCTTAAGAGTGGAAACGAGGTAGGCCAACGAACTCGAATACTTCCGTACTCGGAATACTTCCGTACTCGAATACTTCAAAAACTGTTGATGGAAAGCTACTACCATCTAAACTCATGCAAGAGCACACGACGACGGCTCCGTGCTTTTCTGATTCTCGAAAAGCTCAGAAACAGGATGCAGAGATGCCACAAAACACTGTACCAACAAGGGCTACCGTGCAACCTCAGAGGCGTCGCCAGAAATCTTCTCGGTTGATGGGAGGGGGTTCAACCACACTTTACGTACGTTCGAAGCCCCCCCCCCCCCCCCCTGGACTACACCAGAGCAAAAGTGAACAAGAATGCGAATGGTATGAAATGCGCAATTTTTTACCCACGAGGAAGATGGCTTTTCTGTATAAAAACGACAAGAGGATGGGTGGTCCCAGGTCATCCCACCGCCCAAACACTCTTTAGTCCAGGGGTCTCAAACTCACCTGAGCCAGCGGGCCGCAGGCATGCCATTTAGTCCCGCAAGGGCCGGGACAGTTATCAAACAAGAAAGTAAAAACTGGAGGGGGGGGGGGGGGAGTTTGCACAAATTGTCGGAACGTTGTCATTTGAAAGAAAACCTTTCAACTCATATACGGGTCATTTCTGAAAGAGATTTGATGCCAGGATTCCATCACGTCGATATCGGTCTCCAAAGCGACTAAAGTCTGGACGCCGAATCTGAAATGTAGTTTTTGTTTCATGGTGATGTTTCCACACAAGGTGACCCCACTGTGTGCCTCACGAAAACAATGTTTTAGACCAGTCGTACCTGTGTAGCTCACGATCATGCTTATTAAGAAAATAAAAAAAATGCGGGGCGAAGACAGCCATGTGCGGGCCGCGGGCCGCGTGTTTGAGACCCCTGCTTTAGTCAGTCAAGGTGAAGCAAGCAACGGGAAGGGTTACAGAGACGCGTTATCTAAACAGCGACTATCCTGTCCTCTGGTGGTTTAGCTGCTAATACCAAGAAAGAACGATGACACTAAATTTCGTTAAAGTAAGTTTTAAGCAACTTGATTACATTTCGGCCGCCTGTAATTTGTAGTGTAATTTAATTACGTGTATGAAATTTCATAAATGTAATTATTCAGGTAAACTAATAACTTTTCCGGAGTAATTTTACCATCTCTGGTTTGGAGCTGTAGGTGCTTCGATCTACTGCTCCCGGCCATCCGCGTGTGTCGGCAGATGCTCAACCTGGACTAACCGATTATTAAACACGAAAGGGCGTCAGCATTCCAAAAACGTTCCCATTGAGCGCTTAAAAGAAAAATGCAGCCAGAGAAGTTACCGCTGTGTTCTAGCACGATTCACGTTACTTTGTTGGTTTTGCAGTCACGGTGCCCGCGGACCCAATTAGCTGCCACATGCTTCTCAGGCAATGAATATTTTGGCCTTTTATCACGCTGTCCAGAAAGAATCGACGCAAAAAAAAAAAAAAAAGGGGGGGAGTGACTTCCGAAATAGCTGAAGATGTTTGATGCACCGACGCACGCTCCTCCTACTTTACACAGTGATCTATGCTAAATGACCTCAGACGCCTATCGCATTGACTTATTCAAACGCAGTTATGTCACCCACGCAGGTGAAGGCATTTCAGCTGGAAGTGGGAAAACCTTCCCACCCAACGAAAACATCCCCATCTCCCGCTAAAGGGAACCATGTGGGAATGCGAAGCAGCGGGGATGGTTAGCTTGAGCGGGAGAAACGTCGCCGCTCCCTGTTTCGCGGTAGCGGCCCTGGCGCTCATCGCGGCGCAGCATTGGAGAGAGAATGAGGCGCATGCGCTCCGTCATTTTCATACCGCGGAACTACTGTGGCGCCCCCAGCGGAGTATGCAGCTGTCGCATCACCTGTCGTGAGCGCTGCTCCGCAGAGGATTCCTAGAGGAGAGATCGGGAGGAACTGTAGGAGAGGAGAGAGAGGGTGTGGGACGCGGGCGCCGCTCCGTAGAGTAGAGGATCCCTAGAGCAGAGAAAGGGGGGTGAGCGTAGGAGGAGAGAGAGCGGGAGGGGACGCGCATGCGCTGTGGAGGTGTAGGACGCTGGGGCCGCTCCGTAGAGTAGAGGATTCCTAGAGGAGAGAAACTGGTGAGCGCAGGAGAGGGGGGAGGGGACGCGCATGTGCTGTGGGGGTGTAGGACGCGGGCGCTGCTCCGTAAAGTTGAGGATTCCTAGAGCAGATAAAGGGGGGTGAGCGTAGTAGAGGGGGAGAGGACGCGCATGCGCTGTGGGACGCGGGACGGACTAAGCCCCCCTCCAGACACATCCAAGCAAGATCAAGGAATGGGGTCAATCTGGGCGACATACACCACCACCTGCCTAGCCATTGCTAAGCAGCCACTCTGTGCTCGCAGCCATGACTCTGATGACTGTGATAGTGGTTGACGGCCTTCATATTACTACAGTGTTCTGGTTCGCATAATGGGTGCTTCCTTACTTCATGAAAGTGGCCGGACGCGGGACGCGGGACGGACGCGGGACAGACATAGCCCCGAGAATAAGATGCTTCGCATCTAAAAAAAATTACTTGCGAAGCGTTTGGTAGGACGTTCAAAGGAAAATGTAGTATTGCCAAACTGCGTGGATGGTCTGGTGAATACGAGCCTTTTTCATTGACTGATGTAACAAATGTTGCCACTTAGCTCACTGATTCAAACCATACTGTCTTATACACTGTGGGAGTTCTAACGAACCTACGCGTTTCTGCACGATTAGGGGAGCACTTATATGCCATCGTGGCTTTACTCAACCACAGAAATTACGTGGGCTGCTATCCCACATGCGGCAAGTCGGTTTTTAGCGCACTTTCGTTATTGTTCATTTCATAATTTACATATATGTAGTATGCTTTCAATTGCCTATGCTTTCTGTGTACACATACTTTGTTGGCTTCCCCTGATTGTCTTCTTTATTAGGAGCAGCGTTTTGTCGACAGACTTGTTAGACAATAAGGCATTTACGCCAATTTTGCGGCCAGGCAAACAAACTTCTGATGCTGGAGTTCTGGTGTGAATGTTTGCTCAATAGACACGGTGATGTGAGCATGGTGCGTTCGTTTGTGCTGCTGGGTCAGCTGCGGCGTTATCTCTAGAGCACCCTTAGAGTGGTATGCATCCGGTACGTTGTACCAGCTGCGGACATTACAACACGCTTCAATAGCTGAACTTGCTCATATAACACTTATTATTGTATTATTGTCACATATCCGATAACGAACGAGTCCAATAATAATTGACCACGAATCTCAGGAGAAGGAGAAGGAATATAGGAAATGTATAGAGGTTAACTAGAGTTCGATCTGAAGTGTTTCAACTCAGACAAGGCACAGTGTATTCATTACCCCAACTTGTAAGGCCAGCTAAGTCTCTTGAACTAATGTGGCGTAGCCATTAGTATAATAACGATGCATCGGAAAGATTGCGAGGATGTTCATCGTCAACAATATCATTAACATGTCATCGCGCCTTCTAATAGCGCACATTTTAGTATAAGTAATGCTTCAGTTGTTTACAGTGGCGCTAACTCATTTGTGAATGTCACTGTGATTGATAGCAAATATCATATTGTGGGGTGTGCTCTCTACACCAAGCTTTTAAAAAGCCAGGTGTCTGTCTGGACCCTTCTTTGGAAGCACCACCGCGACCGCTAACAAACTACCACCGTGCGAAGCACACTGCGCGGCGTTGCTTTGTATGCGAGGCTGCATATATATCCCGAGTCTTGCTTCGTCCGTGGTAACTGACAGCTGTGATTACAATAAGTAGCTAATTGCTCGTTTATCACGGCTGGAAACCCTTCTTGCACACGATGGCTCTCGAGGTCATTTCAGCGGTTTCAGTGGCGTTCAAACTGTCCGTGCTCATGACTTCTGATTCGCAAAGCACGCTGGACAGGGCGTCGAACACAGCAGAAATGGGGTTAGGCCTGAGGGGCGGCTTGTCTGTCGGCAACCCTGCGGTGTGATCGTTTATCGTGAAATCGTCCACATGGATGATGTCCGATGAATCAAAGTGCTTCGCACACAAAAGCACATGCTTCGAATCGATGCTGACGTTGTCCCTTTCTTCCCGAGTAATGGGTCACTTGCACTTCTCGAACAGCCCACAGCACTTGGCATTCAAAATAATAAAAAGAAACGACACGTATTCGGTAGTGCTCTTAAACGGCACCTCTGTACACAGCACCTGAACGGTGTCGTCACGCGAACATGCTACTTCAACTGTACAATGCCTGAACTTCGCCCTCATCCAGAAATTTGAAGAGTCGACTGTTGGGCGGGTTGATGTTTTGCCATAGAAACCATCGTGAGTAGCGCAACTAGACAGGAAACAAAGCAAGGCACAGAGGAGCACAGGCGCACACTCGCTAACAACTGATTTTATTGAAGGCAGATGCACACTTTTATACATCAACAAGCTGCGCAGGCGCACCGTCACAACAACCAATGACCAAACAAGGTGCGCTCAAAAAGGAAAGAAAATTGAAGCAAGGGGCGAAAGAAATTGAATGTCAGCACTGTACAGCGCAATGTAAGTGTCGCTTAGACACTCCTCACCTGCTTTCCTGATAAAAAAAGAACGCTTCTAACGTTTCGCCAGCCATTTTTTGTCTACTCCTGCCTACGATTTTCGCAAATCGGAATCACGGTTCACAATGCGAGCAGTGGCCAACGAGCTGACTTCTCTCCTTATTATTCAGTTTCTTTCGTGTTTCATGAGTCGGTCATTGCGGCAGCGCCCCGTCGCGCCGATGTAGACTTTGCCGTTGGACAGTGGAATCTCGTACGCGGCGTTGTTGGCACACTTAACAACGCGTTTTTCATGGTTCTTTAAGCCGCCCCCCCTTTTGCTCCACACAGGTGGTGCGACGGCTCAGCTGAGCGAGCTTCTTCGGGGCCCAGAAAACCAACGGTACATTGAACCGACTAGCCACTTTTTAACACGAAAGTGTTTTATCCCGGGGTCCGCGAAGTATATCCGTTACGGATATGACGTTGATATAATTAACGCTACCAAATGAGAAAGAAAAAGTGTTATGAAAATGATCCCCCGCCGGGTATCGAACCTCTGACTCTTGGCCCGCGACAAAGGGCGCCCGGTTTCTTACCGAATAAGCCACCGACGCAGCTGGAGAGCAACATGCCAACGCCCCTTATATCTCTCACACATTCTCTCTCGCACAGTGCTCTCTGTTGGCGTGGCAGGCGTGGCTAAGGGACTTTAGGCGTGGCAGGTCGGTGTCGCCGCCTGTGAGCGGGGAAGAGAAGTCGACGGGCGAATGCGTGAGAAGGCAGCGATGTCGACGGGCGAATGTCGTGCCTTGGTAGAGCGAGACAGAGGCCAGCAGGACGTAGAACGCCTTCGCGCGCTTGCGACACAAGCTACGAACCTCTGCCTCCCGCGTTGCTGAAGCGCAGCGTGGTAGCGTATGCATGAGCTCAGGAGTAGGTTACCATATTACTCAGGAGCGCACACCGTACCACTTCTCTTTGAAGACGCGCATATCGAGTGTCAGTGTTCATTACGTGCTTGTTGGTGTCCTTGCGCTGGATTCACGATACGCTGTGTCCCGGGATATCATATTGACAACTTCAGCTACAACAACAGTTAATTCATGACTATGGGCGTTAGTCGTCGCGATGGAGATTTGCCACTAGGCGTCAACGTGGGTGTGTCCACGTCAAACGGTGCTATAGCTGTCAAACAGCAATAGACAGTGTACAAGCTCTCATATATCGCTAGCACTACTTCTGCGAATACGTGTTTCACTTTCGTGTTATACCGATTCCTATGGCGGAGGGATCAGCCATGTTTTTTTTCAGGCTATGTGTGATCTTGTAGATGTATGGAACCAATTCTGGCCTCTGCCTGTTCACCAGGGACTTCGCCGTATCTTTTGAGTCGCCGTGCTTCATCTTCTTAGCCCTTTCAGCCCTGAATTTTTTTTATTTTCATCGGAGACTTTATTTGTGCGTGTTTTCATAATAGTTAGTAGCTCAGAAGACCACAACCAAAAAATTGAGGCAGTGGTGCAATTATTTATGGATTAATTAACATGGGATCAAATTAGGTCATCAAGGCTCCGTGCTTGTGAAATGAAAAAAATGGCATCTTTATTCGAGCTACTCACTAGAGTAGACAAAATGTGAACTAACGCCATATTTTTCAGTGGGATACTCATTAAAACAGCTTCGCTACGTCGCCCCGAAAATGGCGCTTACCCGCATGAGCTTCCGCGCCTCAGCTCCACACGAGACTTCGGTCAAGCTTCTTCTTTGTGGCCCCCCAGCTTCGCAAACATGCCACAATATGGATGTCAATCGCAGTGGGCATGATTGAAGAAGTAGTCCCCCAAGAATGAGCAGTTTTGGTTTCATTTCTGAGGTGCTAGGAGAAATCTCCTAGCACCTCGGAAGTCACATGTTTACTTTTTAACGCTGTCTCCAGGGTAGTCTCCATTTGGTTGAGAGCACGTTTGCCTGTGCATGATGAACGTTGCTTGTCGATTACACCAACGCATGTTTGACTTCCGCATTCAACTACTCAAAGTCCTCGACAAAGGCGCTCTTGGTGAACGTGATGGTCACTTAAATAACTATATTTCTGGAAAATGCAAACAAGCTCAAAAAATGCCACAAACGACTAAGAAATTCTACAAGCGACTCGGCCAAAAAGGAAGCCGAAAACGATTAAATTTACACCATCTTCCCAAAGGGAACCCTGATGGGATGCGAAGCAGCAGCGTTGTGCATGGGAGCGGTGGAGAGGGTGAAGCGAGAGAGAGGTGACACATACAGACATGTTTCAACGCGTACGTTATGCGCGCGTCAGGCGGCAGCTGCGGGCGCTGCGGCGAGCGCGCGGCAGGCGAGGGAGAGAGTGATGTCAGCGCGCACTGCGAGGGGAGCGTGACGTCAACACGCAGCTGCGGCGTGACCTACTTGGCACTGCTCCAACACCTGCGGCGAGGGGAGCGCGTTGCGGCGCGTTCGTACGGACGCACGGACGGAGGGACAGCGTTACACAGCCTAGTCAAAGTGCTGCTTCGCATCTAAAATCTGCCCATTATAAGCGGAACTGGTAACTGTGCTTGGCGCATACAGTCCCAATGTGCTGGAACCGTTTCAAATTACGTTGCTTGAGATGGCATTGAGTACTGAATGCACTCAACGGGGGGCATAGCTAACAATTCTCCATTTATTCATTCACTGACTGGCAGGTTCTACCCCGCGCGGTATCAAAGACAGTACTAAGTACCAGAAAAAAAATTGACGGCAGATCCACGAGGTGAATGATGATGAGATTGGGCGAAGCTCCTGGAAGTAATCATCGGTTAAACCGTGAAATTTCTTCCGCTAATTCGCCCGATAAAAATGACGTGAAACGATTGATTAAATGTTTTATCAAACTTTTATTGCTGGTTTCCGTTGTCCTTTCATTATGACCGCTTTGTAGTCGGTGAAATGTAAGCTAAGTGGTTCTTGCACTGGTTGCAGCGGCATCCTTATCCATACGAGCACACACCGACGGCAACGAGCATCGTCAACTACAAACCTGTATCGCGATATGGTTTTGATTATAAAACCATTGCTTTAGAAAACACCTCGCGTCTTTCGTTAAGCAGCTGGCGTCTTTTCGTTTTGCTTTAGAAACATCTGGCGTCTTTTCGTTTTGCTTTTAGAAAACATCTGGCGTCTTTCGTTGGTTTATTTCATCAATCAACGGCGTTTTGAACAAAATTTTTATTGTTTAATCACGCACAGGAGAAATCTCACCAGGCACTACCTTGGAGGTAAACAATGGCTGCTACTGGGAATGAGAGACAGCAGAAGTCGGCTTTTTTTTTTTTTTTTTAACGTTTCCTACTGGAACATGCCAATGGCTGCTAATGGGGGAATGAGAGACAGAAGAATTCGGCTTTTAGTTAACGCGCACGCTGCGAATTTTTTATTGTTCAACAACGCACAGGAGAAATCTCCCACCGGCACCACCTTGGAGGTCAAAGCGTAAGACTGGTTACGCACTACGACTACGACAACGACGAGGGACGAACGGGTGCCGCTTTAAGGAGCTTCGCCCCTAAGACTTGGTCTGTTGCCTAATGGTGTTCGACATGCCAAAACAACTCGAGCTGTGACTGACGCTTTAGCGGACGGCTTCATGGTTCTTTAAATAGGACTTAAAGTGGAAAACTTAGCTAGTTGGTACGCATTTATACTTAGGACTGTGCAGCAGTCACAAAAGAAAAAAAAGAACAAGGATGTACATTGATTTTAACGGGCGCTGACTTGAACTCCAGGATATACAGTAGACGTCACGATCGTGATAAATGATTGGTAGCGACTGTTCGCAGTACAAATGGAAAGGTGGTCCCAGCAGGACGCAGCGCTTTGGCCGGTCTTTTAATGAGGCTTAGTTCCGCAGGCTGACAAATGAAGAATGAATTATGGCTCGAGGCACGCTAGAGGAGACGCAGTCGCACTGCGACATTAATAAAAAAGAAAAAAAATGACTGATCCCTCTGTCATAGGAATCGGTATAACACAAAAGTGAAAACTGGCTTCACAGAAGTAGAGTTTATTGGTCCGCCGCGGTGGTATAGCGGTTAGGGTGCTCGGCTGCTGACCCGAAGGTCGCGGGTTTGATCCCGGCCGCGGTGGTCGCATTTCGGTGGAGGCGAAATGGTAGAGGCCCGTGTACTGTGCGATGTCAGTGCACGTTAAAGAACACCAGATGGTCGAAATTTCCGGAGTCCTCCACTACGGCGTCTCTCATAATCATATCGTGGTTTTGGGACGTTAAACCCCAGATATTATTATTATTATTATTAAGTAGAGTTTATTGTGCAGTGATTATGAGATCTCGTACAACGTGTATTGCTGTTAGGCAGCTATAGTATTGTTTGACGTGGATGCACGCACATTGACGCCTAGTCGCACGTCTCCATCGCGACGACTAACACCCATGATCATGATTTAATCATTGTGGTAAGTTGTTAACCTATACGTGGACACACCGTATCGTGAATCCCGCGCAAAGATGGCATCAACAAGCACATATAAACACTGGCCCTTGATACGCAATTCCTCCAAGCGTTGTCAATTAAAGGGGCCCTCCAACACTTTGCAAAACCTAATTGTTTTACATATTTTACTAGCGGGCTGTGTAAACTGAAGGGTGAAGAAATTAGTGCAGCAAAAACGGCAGTGACAGGGGCACGCATTCCGAATTTATTCAGCCCAGAAAATTGAAAATACAATAAAATGAACGCCTTCCCTCAACTCGATTTTTGGCGGGGTCACCTGACCACGTTTCCCTCCCTCTGTGACGTCGGGTGACTCGCCAATGAAATGAACTGAAAGCTCTTATGTACCGGAAGCTTGCATGCCATATTGCCCGTTAATTATAACGTATTGAGACGCCGTTGCGAAGGTAAAAAAAAATGTTGTGCTTGAAGAGTGAACCGCACGTGCGAAACAAGGCAGCCTGCGAACGCCCCTATAATTTTTTGGAGTTTTAGTGATCTATCTTGTTGCGACGGCGTCTCTGTCAATGCTCTTACATTCAGTTTCTTCAAACAACGGCACCTGGAGCGTTCCCGGCGCATTTCCTCCAGTACCCTGGCGTTCTGCGCATTCTTTCGCGGCGCTGCAATTTTGAAGCTCAAAAGTTCGGAGAGCTTTAGTCTATTCCGCGTTCAGTGAAAAAGTACGCTAAAGAAAAAAGAAATGCAGTAATATTCTTTAGTTGGATGCAACGCCGCAATTTCATCTAACATTACATTTATCCAATCACAGGCCTGCGCCATCAATCGTCATTTCCGCCCGCAATAGTTCTGGCGAGCGCCACTACGTGTTGATTCGGTCAGCACCGATGTTTTGAAGCGTTAGAGGGCCCCTTTAAGAAGGTACATGGCCCGATGTGCGCTACTGGAGTAATAGGGTATCCTACGTCTTTGCTCATGCACACACTACCACACTGCGCTTCAGCGACACAGAAGGCAGAGGTTCGTAGCTTGAGCCGCAAACGCGCGCAGTCATTTCCACGTCCGCCTGGCCTCTATCTCGCTCCTCCAAGGCCCCTACATTCGCCCGTCGACATTCTTGTCTTTCTGCAGCGCTTCCTGCAGCAGTTTTATTATAGGTGGCGAAACACCGCTGGTGCATGCGGAAGCTGCACTACTCTGACAACGAGCCGTCACACGCTAACACGAAGCGAAAGGCAAAGAACATATTTGCGTCGAGGGCGACTTCCCGATGCTAGCGCAGCCAGTGTTTTTTCCTGGTATCGAGACGCTTTAACCATGGCGTCCGACATTTCGAGCCGGCGCGCAATCTCGGACGTCATGCTTTGAACTGCGTTGTCGAGGAATCGTTCTCTATAGGCGCTAGTGAGTGGCATGCCACATTACTTCTCGTCACCGCTCACAGACGGCCGCGCCGCCCCGATCGCCAACAGACAGCACTGTGCGAGATAGCATATAAGGTGCGTTTGGCGGAGCCTTGCATCCTACCTCGGTAGCTCAGTCGTTACAGCACCGGGCGCTTATCGCCGCGGGCCGAGGAGTCCGAGGTTCGATTTCCCGGCGGGGAACGTTTTCTTTCTCATTTGGTGGCGTCTACTTTTATCAACGTCATATCCGTGACGGAAATACGCCACTAATGTCTTGGTGGTCCCCGGCAGAAAACACTTTCGTGTTAAAAGTTGTGTGTAATTTATTCCTTCCACCAGGCGTACTACTACCTCTTTCTCATGGCCTTCGAAATCACACCTGCAACCAGCACCGGCCACTCGAACACTTGGGACTGGAAACCTAAGGGTGCGACTCAACGCGACCGATGTTTAAACTTGCGACTCCTCCAAAAGCCTGTCGCCGGCACCAAATTCTCTTCTACTCGCACGGCCGTCGCCTCGCAAAACAAGCTGTCGTTCGTTTGCAGCGCATCTGACTGGTTCAGAGATTTACGACTGTATTCGCGCGAATAAAAATCGA
Organism: Rhipicephalus appendiculatus; assembly: GCA_030522465.1. Taxonomy (NCBI): domain Eukaryota; kingdom Metazoa; phylum Arthropoda; class Arachnida; order Ixodida; family Ixodidae; genus Rhipicephalus; species Rhipicephalus appendiculatus. The sequence goes on from JALIZH010014933.1 coordinate 40,394, forward strand.
TCAGCAAATGACTCAGCCAGGGCAGCTGCTTTTCGACCAAAGCTCTCATTCGCGACTATTTCCCACTGGCCACTTTGCGACTAACTTTGTCGTGCGACCGGTGGCGGACGCAGATATGGATGAACCATAAGGAAGTAATTGGAAAATGCTGAAATATATTGTATGTTTATTTAGCGACGTTGGAAATACGGAGCGAGTGAAGAATCTAAGTGCGTGTGCCGAATACTTATTTTTGGTTGTGACGATCGAAGGTTTATTACGATGAACAAGTTTATTTCTGCGGCGCAGTCTGCGCAACAGTGTTCGCTGCCTGTATCACAACAATGACGACAAAATTTCAATGGTGAATGAACACTTTCTTGCGCAAAAGATGTACGGTGCACGGCAATTAAACCACAGTACTCAATAATAATATGTGGGGTTTTACGTCCCAAAACCAAGATATATATATGACAGACGCCGTAGTGGAGGGCTCCGGAAATTTCGACCATCTGGTGTTCTTTAACGTGCACTGACATCGCACAGTACATGAATCCACAATACTCGGAGCGCGTCGCAGCTGGCGGTGAGGGTGATGGTGAGTGCGAGAGCTTTTCGGATGCATGGTGACTGCACGCACTAAACACTTGATCAGTCTGTGGTTCTAGTGGCCACGGCGGGAGCGCTGTGATTCTTCGTAAAACACGCGTTCCAGCTGCAGGTGCGTCACGCGACGGGGCACGTGAGGGAAGTGTCGTGAAGCCACGGCAGGCAGGGCTTCGCCAGCGCCGCCAAGGAACTACAGACTGATTGGCTGTCTACCGGATGCAGTCGGCCATGCGTCGCGAATTCTCTAGAGCTCATCGTCACTCTTACAGCCAGCGGCCGCGCGCTCAATGTATCGCGTTTCCATCGCCGAGCTAAGTACTGTCGGCCGCAAAAGTTTGCGGGATCTCCAGCGCGTGGCCGAGCGGCGGAAAACTGCATTGCTGCGCCGCCTATCGTGACGCGGCGTGGTGTCGAGGCTATCGTCCGCGGCCTCGGCGATTGGCAACGGCGCGTTTAGACAATGCGCCGTTGCTGGATCTAATCTCGGAAGCCGTGACAGATAACCTCGACACTATGCCACGTCACGGTAGGCGGCGCAGCAATACAGTTTTCCGCCGCTCCGCCACGCGCTGGAGATCCCGCAAACTTTTGCGGCTGACCGTACATAAGAACTGGAGTGAATACGGCATTTTCAAGCAAATGTAGGGCTCAAGAATTTCAGCTTTTAGCCAGAGCTTATGCGCAGAAAAATTACGTCCACGTCTCGTGACATGCAGAACTTGAGTACCATCATTCACCCGGGCAACGCAACCGCAGTTTACACATTGCCTCCGTAAGCGGCCTCAAAAATTCCTGAGATAAAATATAAAAGCTACGCGCAGTACTCAGAGAATGAAAGAGTGAGAAACTTTTTAAATGCAAAACATGTCTTGGCATACCGTGAGCCCTCTCTTTCTTTCTTTCGTTCTTTCTTTATTTTAACACGAAAGTGTTTTATGCCGGGGCCCTAAACGACTTCAGTGACGTATTTCCGTCACGGAAATGACGTTGAAAAAATGTACACGATCAGATGTCAAATAAAAAAAGTTCCGCCAACCGGGCACCGAACGTATGACCTCCCGGTCCGCAACAATAGAAGCCGAGCACGCTATCCATTGCGCCACGGCCACAGACTCTGACTGCTTTACGAACGCGCCTTTTATATCTACCACTTTCACCACAGTGCTGCTCGTCAGCGGGGTGGTGTCACCCTGTTGGAGCGGTAAAGTAAAGTAATTCATCATTACTGTGGCTTCCACGATTAGCACCTGCTGGGCGTCCATCTCAGTCGGCGTGTTTTCAGTATAAGTGCATATTTGTCAACGCCTTAACGCAACGCAAGGTGGCGACCTTGGCCCAAGCGTCGGCCCTCGCTCATAGCGTCCATCCAAACCAAAAATGTGACGCACACCTCCTCCCAGTGGCTGTAATACCGCGTTCCTCGCTTACGCTCGCCCCGAAAAAAGTCGCGGCCGGGCTACTTGGGCGGCACGACGCAACCAGCGTTTCCCTCTAGTCCGACCGTGGCGTACGTTCAATCACACTTTAACATGCCGCGGTACGGCGACTTTAGCCCATGTTCTGCGCCCCAATAGCGACGCTCCTCTGGCTTCACGCCACTTGCTCTGATTACGCCCTCGCCGTTAACATCTACAGCTACCAGAATGGTTTGTTTAATCGCTGATCATGGACGTTAGTCGCGGGATGGAGACGTACCACCAAACGTCAACAGGAGTGCATTCATGTTATACGTTGTGCAAACTCTCCTGTTTCAATGTACAGTAAACATTCAGTTACCTCTGTACGGGCACGTTTTACTTTCGTGTTATACCGATTCCTATGACGGAGGGATCAACCATGTTTTTTTTCTTTCTTTCTTTCTTTCTCTCTTTCTTTCTTTCTTTCTTTCTTTCTTTATTTCTTTCTTTCTTTCCTTCCTTCCTTCCTTCCTTCTTTCTTTCTTTCTTTCTTTCTTTCTTTCTTTCTTTCTTTCTTTCTTTCTTTCTTTTCCATCCTTCTTTCTTTCTTTCTTTCTTTCTTTCTTTCTTTCTATCTATCTATCTATCTATCTATCTATCTATCTATCTATCTATCTATCTATCTATCTATCTATCTATCTATCTATCTATCTATCTATCTATCTATCTATCTATCTATCTATCCGCCTAAGTCTTGGCGCTCTTGTCGTTTCTATAAGTTAGTATATACCACAGCTGTGGTTGAAAAAAAACATATGATTTTTCCTCGCCAGACGAGTTTTCCTCTAACCCCAGACATCATACTACAGTTGATATGGCATGACATGGGCGCATGGTGAACAGGGATGATGGTTGATGGCATGAATATCATGACGTGCATATCATCTGCTCTATGCCACGCAAGAGAAGTTGCATCGTGGTTTCGTGGCAAGTCTTGGCTTTATTGTTTTGCATTAATTGCTTTAATTACGGGGTGCGTTGCTATTACGCGCTTATCAAAATGTGCATCAACAGAATGACTTCACCTGCATGTCGTAAAGCCCCCCGTGGTGGTTTCATTAACATTGTAGGAACGAGCGCCTACATGCATGCATAAAACATACGGTAACGAACGGTATGGGCCGAGCAGTACGATATCACATTCACAAATATGGCATAACATGCAGCTATGGCATGACATGCAGACGATTCGATCACGTAATACCTCCAGGGATTGGTCAAGCTTCGCACAGATCTGTGTTATAGTGCCTAATGCTAGGAGACTGTGCACTATGAGTGCACAGTGTTTCCTTAGTGCCGCATAATGTTGCCTCGACATTGCTGTTGAATAGTGGCGGCTAATCAGAGATTATGGTTGGTTGTACTGCGTGATGTTGCCTTATAGTCAACTTCTGGTGGCTAGTGGATGCTGTTGTTTTCAAGTGTTCGCTATCACTGGTTAATGGTTTGGTAAGTAGTGGCTTACGGTGCATTGAATTGAACTGACTTTTATTCTGCTACAAGGTTGTGACGTTAGATAATGAGTAAATGCTGGTGTTAGCTCACATTAAAGAGTTTGTTTGTGCTTTATAATTTAACGTAATGGTTGCTAAGGGTGGCTCATTGACATCAAGTGCTTTCTAGTGTTGCCTAAATGATGGCTGCCACTGGGCAGTGTTCACTAACTGCTTGTAAGTGTTGGCAAATGCATCGTAGAGTTGATCGGGGGGCGACCACTTATTATTGCGATAGCAATTATATCGACAGATTCCACGTGTTTTTGCCGTCGCCGTTACCGTTGCCGTCATGTCGCTTAAAAAGTCTAAATTGATAAAATCCCCTAGCGCATCGTACGTTCTACCCGCGGGTAATAGCGCGCAGCGGGGGGCGACGAACGCGGCTGAAGCGGAGATCAAACGAGCCGGCCCATCTTCGTCGCTCCGAGGCGCACGCGATAAGATGTTATCCTGTTAGACCGGCCGTCAAATGCTCAAGCAGAGAGGAAACGCCTCGCCCGTCTTTCACGAGCGTGAAAAGACGCGATGGGGGAGGGAGGTCCCTCGAGGAGCAACTGCGACCTTTGATTTTACGAGCGCGGTCGTCGCTGGTGTGCGCGTTATCTCGCTATCTCGGCAGCCGTCAGCGGCCGGCTCGCAAACCCTTCTACGTACTGCGCTCGTAACGCGAAGAGAATGTGCGAAGAGTGTCCCTGGAGCGGCCGTATTCTCTTAAACCAGCGTTTTGTAGAGTTGCGTGAGATGGGATGCAAAAGAGTTAGCTGCCAGCCTCACTTTGCGTGACATTACAATTGGTTGCTATCGCATTCATTGCTTCAACCTTGCGGTGAAACTGTGACTTTTGCTCATGACGAACTCTACGCTACTGCCCACTAGCGTGTGTTAATTTTTGCTAGTCATGAGTAATCCTTAGCCATCGTCGCTAAGTAATGACCGAAAACTCTCAGCGAGTAAGCCGTGAATCATATTGGGTAACTGGAAGTTAGTTTCGTAGTGTTCCCTATGCGCTCCAACATAATATATATACAGGGTGTTTCAAGAAATGTGTCCACTATTTTTAAAAAAATCAGCAAAATGTGGTATTTGCTCGCTGTCTTCATATATGCTTTTTCTGTAGCGGCAGGCATCTTAAGATGGTTGAAGACATGATTTGGGACAGTAATTAAGAAAGTTAAATTAATTAACTTTTTAATTAGTGGAGTTAGGTGGTTAAGTCCAATGGGAGAATTAAAGCCCTTCATGCGAAGAACCCATTTTAGCTTTGAGAGTTCGAAAAAGCGGCCTCTATTATTATTGTGGCGTAATGAAATTCAGGCAAATTCAACGGCGAAACCGAAACCCAAGCACCGATGAGCGCAACAAGCAGACGACTAGAATGACGTCACTGTTCAAGACAATGGTCACAGCGGTGCAGTTCTTCCCAGTTCGTTAACGTACGCGCGTCATGCCTGCTACTACTGCAAGCGCAGCCCACACACCCACACCAAGAAGTCGGTTGATGGTTGATATAATGACGCTCACTCATTCTGGACGTCTCAGACGAATATGGCAGTTGCGCTCTTCCGCGTTTCGGTTTGGGTTTCGCCGTTGAATTTGCCTGAATTTCATTACGCCACAATAATTAATAGATGCCGCTTTTTCAAAATCTCAAAGCTGAAATGGATTCTTCACATGAAGGACTTCAATTCTCCCATTTGACTTAACCACCCAACTCCGCTAATTAAAAAGTTAATTAATTTAACTTTCCTAATTACTGCCCCAAATCACGTCTTCAACCATCTTAAGATGCTTGTCGCTACAGAAAAAGCAATTGTGAAGACATCGAGAAAATACCGCATTTTCCTGATTTTTTAAAAATAGTGGACACATTTCTTGAAACACCCTGTATATTTGTGTGTGTGTGTGTGTGTGTGTGTGTTTGTGTGTGTGTGTGTGTGTGTGTGTGTGTGTGTTTGTGTGTGTGTGTTTGTGTGTGTGTGTGTGTGTGTGTGTGTTTGTGTGTGTGCGCGCGCGTGCGCGCGTGTGTGTGAATAATAGTTCAATGGGCTAGTTGTCTTCGTTAAGTAATGGGTTATAGCACAGTGGAGGCGTTGACAACAATGATATATTTATTTCCCAACAGTTTCGGGAGGGGTCCTCCCTTGTTCAGGGGAGCGGCCAGCGGGCGCCACCGTAGCAGACAACGTGGTTCAACACTACGGCCCTTAAGCGTCTGCGCACGCGCGAGCTGCTGCCGGCGCGCGACTGCAGCATTAGCCGCACCGCGATGCCATACGATCCGCGATTTCCCCTAAGTGTGAAACAGACTGTACGAGTCAAAGCTCGCGAAGGCTGCCTAATGGATGCGGCTCAAGCAGAGAATAAACGCACCGACCGGCTGCGTGGAGCAAAGGAGCATGAGTAGGTGCTGGTGGGGCTGCGTTGCTCAGGCACCAAAGTGCAAACTCTGTTCAAACTGGTGTACTGTTGTGGACGCGCGCATTATCTTGACAGGGACCAGCAGAAGGCCCATACGTTTGTACATACTGTGTTGTCACCGCTTACATCGAGGTGAAGCGAGCGACAGCAGGAAAACCATTACGCTTGCTGCAGTGGCCGTACTTCCTCACGCCAGCGTGTTGGATATCACACATTTGGTCCTTAAGGAGTTAGCTGCTAACCTTACTTATAACACTACTATTTTTTGCAACCGTATTGATTGCTTGACCCTTGTGTAGAGACAATGATTTTTTAAAAGCGAGCTTTGCGCCTGACTTCGCACGAGTAAGCGTATTTGTAGTAGCCAGTTTATTTAGGTGCTACTGTCTGATAATTACAACGTGGAACCGAACAAGCAACCGGGGAATTTGACAGGTATGAAGCAGGTGGCTATTTTAAACGGAGTCGCTGTGTGCTGAATGCTTCAGTGTGCCAGCTGCTCACCAAGGTCGTGTCACCGGCCACCTCCGCAGGCACCCGAGTCGGGCAACGCTCACAATAAAACGGTTTGTTTGATAGCACCATTATTACACTTTTGGTATATTACGTCCGCTTGTTTAGCGGAAGCTATTCACCGCTGATGGGAGCTCGTGGACACGTTTTTAGATGTGAAGCATCTTATGGCGAAGCTTAATCCGGTGGTGGTGGTGTGCCGTGTGCCCACCCTTACAGCGCATGCGCAAACCCTTAAAAAAATAAAAATAAAAAACCTCCTCTCCCCCTCTCTCTCCTCTAGGCATCCCTCCCCGCGGCAACCACACCCTCACTGCGCATGCGCCTCCCCTCCTATCTCCCCTCTTACACTCCCCCCTTCTCTCCTCTAGGCATCCCTGCTCGCGGCGTCTACACTCCCACTGCGCATGCGCGTCCCCCCCCTCTCTGTCCTCTCCTACGCTCCCCCCCTCTCTTCTCTACGCATCCCTCCCCGCGGCAACCACACCCTCACTGCGCATGCGCCTCCCTCCTCTCCCGCCTCTAGGCATCCCTGCCCACGGCGGTCACACCCACTGCGCATGCGTGTCACCCCCTCTCTCTCCTCTCCTACGCTCCCCCCTCTCTCGCCTCGCGACGCCGACGCAGGCAGCGTCTGCTAGCGAGTTTCTTGGTTGAAAAAACCGACTGCTCGCGCTGCACAACCGTTCACTGGCCACCCCGTATATATGGCAATGGATCTTTTCTCCTGTGCGTTGTTGAACAATAAAAATTCGCAGCGTGCGCGTTAACTAAAAGCGGAGTGCAGGTCTCTCTGTCCAGTCGGAGTCTTCTGTCTCTCATTGCCCATTAGCAGCGATTGGCATGTTCCAGTAGGAAACACTGCTCCATCACTGCCTGCTTTGCGCCTCCCCAGTTTTCTCTCCTGCGCAACGCTGCGATGAGCGCCAGCGTAAACGCCACCGCCAGTGTAAGCGTCAGCGCCCGCTGCTTCACATCTACACATGGTTCCCTTTAGCGGGAGATGGTGTAATTTTTTGATTCACCGCCATGACGGCCAAGTTTCCACGGGGCCGAAAGAAAAACAAGGAACATCCTTGTGCATGTGTTTCAGTGCTCGTTAGAGAAACGCAGGTGCTGCAGCATAAATCCTAGCTCCACATCATGGCATGCCTCATATTACTGTCGTGGTTTTGTCATATAGAGCATCGTAAAATACTGCCCGCTCAAGCGTTTCCGCCAACGCAGTGACTTCTGCTAACTATGGCTGTTTTCTGCGGAAGCTACACCTGAATATCCGTGGTTACAGTGACAGCATAAATGAATGTGTGTGGATGTCACAACCTCGTGAGACACGCGCAGTTCAAGTTTAGCACGTAATATGTCGCGTTTCTATACCCAAATGCACGGGTTCGATTACCTAGGTACGGTGGCCCCATTTCGATAGGGGTGAAATCCGAAAGGACAGCCATGTGCCTAGGTTTAGGTACACGTTAGGGAATGCAGTTGGTCAAAATTAATCCGTAATCTCCTATTAAGGCGTGCAACATAATCATGTGGCTTAAGGTAGCTTTGGCACGTTCCACGCCAGGAACTACTAGTTTGCGGGACAGGTTTCGCAGTCTTCAAAAGCACGCACGCTTAACCGCGGTAGTACGCAGGCGATAGCGTTTAGTTGAGTTTTCGGAATGCCAACGGAGCTGGACCTACGCAGGAAATTCACGACCAAAATACTGTGCATGCTTTTAACGCCCTAGGTGCCTCATCAAAGGCGATATTTGACGGTCGGCCTCGGCGTCTCACGGTGTCGGGGACGGGTAATGCAAAAAAGCATCACGTGATGGCGTCAACACATGCGTCATGATTACGTCACAGATGGACGTCAGCATCACGTTCCTGTGACGACATGGCAAACGATGACGTCATCACACGACATCGTAACTTGGCCAAACTTGGTCTGATCACGGAAACGATGCAAAAACCAGGTGAGGTGCCTCCGATCTTGGAGGCAGTGCAAGATCGCGGTAGGTGCAGAAAGCTTCCGAAGGGTGGCGGGGCAGGGTGCATACATCGACGGAGAAGAAAGAGAAGGTGGCCTTCGCCGTCGAGTCGTCTTACGTCAATACGTAAGGGAACCTGTGAGCTTTGTCGCTATCTTGGTGCCTTCGCAATCCGCGCAGCTTAATTGTCATCTTCAAAGAAAGTGACTTTCTGAGTGTTATTCACAAAATATTCAGCACAGAGGCTAACCATCCTAGTCCATGATAGCCGTTTTCTGAGCATCGTTGAGCCAGGATGTTAAAAAGCGGAGCATCAACGTTCATTTTTCACGAGGAGAGATGCATTTCAAGGGTGCATGGAACGGTTCCAGGAAGTGCTCATCCCTCATTTTGAGGTGCACCGGAAAATAACTTTATATTTTTACGTTTTCTAAGCAGGGCATTGCCAAAAACATCCTGTTTCAAAAGGGCGAATGACACCTCCTTCGGTGTAGCACATGTGTTATGAAGGTCACTACATGCAGCGACGTAGTGGAATAGGGGATTGGAAATAAGAAAAGAGACATTAGCGTAGTTTGCACTGGTGGCTTAAATTGAGCATGACGCCGCGAACAATGCAAAGGAAAATGATAGGTGTAACCTTAAGACAGGAAGACAGCAGAGTGGGTCAGGGAACAAACGGGTGCTAAGGACATCATAGTTGAAATCAAGAAGAAGAAATGGTCATCAGCAGGGCCCGTGTCGCGTAGGCAGGATAACCGCTGGTCATTAAGAGTAACTGAGTTGTTTCCAAGAGAAGGAAAACGCGCGAAGGGTAGACAGAAACTTAGGTGGGGAGATGAGAATAGGAAGTTTGCGGGTATAACATGGCGGCAGCAAGCGCAGGACAGGGTTGATTGGCGTAACATGGGAGTGGCCTTTGCCCTGCAGTGGGCGTGGTCAGGCAGATGATCAAGATGATTCACTGGTGGCCCAGTGCTTAAGAGACAGCGAAGCTGATGGGCACCTATGTAGTCTTGGCTTTTGCCGTTTTGCTAAGTTTTGCAAATTTTCTCTTTTTTTCTTCGTCTATTTTTGTTCTTCTGCTCCATTTTCTGTGTTTCTTCTAGATCTTATTTCTTCGCTTATTTCAATTCACTTATTTATTTCTCTTTCTCTATTTCTCTCTGTTTCTTGCTCTTTCTATCTTTCATTTTCTTTCACTATAATCTTCTTCTTTCTTGTTACCTCACTTGCTTCCTCCTTGTTTCCAGCACTTTCTTTCTCTATCTCTCACTCCATTTCTTTCTCTCTCTTTCTTCGATTATATCCCTTTATCGCTTTCTGCATTTATTTCTCTGTATTTCTCTTTTTTTCATACGTTCTATGCTATGCTTTACTCTCTCCCTTTTTCCTTTCCCTCCTCCTCACGCTTACTACCCTTTCCTGCCCCCTTGCTACACTATACTATAAAAGGCTGTGCTAATCTCCACTAGCGTGCGCGTATGGCCGAGTGGTTGGGAAGGTCGCCTTCGGATCGAGGGTACGTGGGTTTGAATCGCTCCTCGTGAAGAATTTTTTCGCGCCAAGAATTTCTCTCTTTGTCTTTGCTTCTGTCTCTTTCTCCCTCTATTTTTCCTTCGCTCCTTTCTCTCTCACTCTCTGTACTCGTTCTCTCACATCAGGGTTATTAGAGACCACTCCAGAGAAACGGGCACCCGTGTTCTGGGAAGTGAAGCAGAGGAGAGCGAAGACGAAGAAAATGATGTAGAGAGCGCGTGCTGGTTCATGATGATGATCATTTCTGTTTCAGACGGACAAATGACCGCGACCTTAAGGAACTGTGCTGTTAAAGAAGCTGAGAGAGAAGATGCCCGAAAATGCATAATTCATGTTCATTAGACCTGTTGCTTAAATGTGGCATTATGAATTCAACTAATTCATTCTCGATTGTTCCACTTTTTCAAAGTATTAATAATGATTATCTGGTTTCCAGCGCTTTGCGAAACCGATAACAAAATCGAATGCTGAATTTTGCGGACGATTAATCGGTTGCAGTTTCCGCGATATTTCATTTTCCTTACTTGGCTTAAAAGTGAACAAGAAAGGGCATACAAAATAATAAAAAGCTTTCTTTAACAAATGTTTCGAAGAATAAACATTCATTTCATGTTGGAAGGGAAACTCGTGCTCTATACTTCTCATCACTGCATACGAAGGTTGCGTGTTCAGATTCCAGTGAGGAAAGGGTGATTTTTCATCCGCTTTAAGAAACTGCAATTCGCGTCATTGTTGCTACACTGCAGATAATTGCAACAATTAATGCCCGCTATGATTTCCCTGGCCTCGGTGTCGGCTGGACCGATTTCTATGTGTCCTACATAAAAACAAGCACGTAGAAAATATTACCCTCCGTTCCTTCAGTACAGGTAAGTGAAGACAGCGAGGCATAGCCTGAGTGTATGCGCAACTTGACCATTTATTGCATGCGAACTACATAAGTTATACGTCAATGGCAAACGGTTTCATTAAGCACAGGCAAACATAATCTAAAACTTCACTCAGTCACACAAAGCAGTTACGGCAACCCGGCTTTTGCCCACAGCTGCATGACATCGCTGTCTTGCGTTTTAAATGTAATCCAGTTTTTCATCTTTTCGATGTGCTTTTCCTTCAAGTAGTTCCTCCAGTCACCGACGACGCCCTTTCGGATGAATTCGCTTTTGGCGGAGGACATGCGCTTTTTGCTCAGTACGCTTCGGTACACTTCGACAGATTTCAGAGCCTTCTCCGGCGGCAGAGAGAGGAGGTTGGGCATGATGGCCTTGATGCCCGAGCTGAAGGCTTGGCGCATGCTAGAGGCGCTCACCATATCGGTGATCTTCGCGAACAGTGCGGCGTCTCGGCGCAGCTCCTCCCCGTACTGGTTTCCGAGGAAGTCGGCGATGTCCAGCACTGACCCAGCAGTGTCCTCTTTGAGCCTCTCGTAGGTGACCAGGAGCACGTTCTCGTCGTTCCTGTGCTCGTACCACGGGATCAGGTGGTCGAAGTAGTCCCCGCAACTGACCTTCCCTTCGACGAACACGTCCACGAACTCGTCTAGCGTTGCGTCTGTGTAGTTGTACACGGGCGAGTCCCGCACGTGGTGGAAGTAGGAAACGCAGCAGTCGTAGGGATTCCGGGTGACGTATATGTACCTGCAGGAAACATCAGAAAGATAGGGGTGTTCTAAATTCGCGACAAGCATACTGTTACTAATTTCTCCATAGCACATTATACTAGGTTCTGCAAAGTAAGAAATTGGGCTAGTTGGTTGTGCATGTTGGGGGGGGGGGGGGGAATTGCGCGACAGTTAACTGTAGCAGCAAAGCGCATGCGTCAGTTCATGCTCCATTCTACTAACCCCACAAGAAATCGACTTCATCAGAAGAAACAAGCATCACTGACGTCACCCACACCAGGCACGTGTGGCGCAAGATTCCTGTTCAGAAGATTGTAACGCCCTCTCCCATCGTAGATTAACGGCTGTCCCCTTTCATAGAATATTTTCGTCCTTCAACGTTCTTTTCAATAAATTCAGTTGATAGTTTGCGCTTGTCGTGTCCATTTCGTTCGTCCGTCCTCTAGCTTTGTTAAAGTCCCAGTTAACTGTAGCGCAATTCCCCCCCCCCCCCCCAACATACTAGGTTCTATGCCCCCCTCGTTTAAGACGACGGCAAGTTTAATTTATTTTTCGTAATCCTTCTAGACATGCGCCTAATTTCAAGAAAGAGGTCCAGTCTGCCTTCGTTGGTTTACTAACCTTTATATTGCACTTCATATTATGATAATGCACTATGGTTAATTTCTTCTTTCGGACCGTTTTCTGCGCATATCTGTATTTTTGATACGGCGTATTACTTTGCCTAAGGAAAGGTTTTCGATATAAAAAAAACGCATAGATTGTGCTCTTTAGTGCCTGGACCTACTGCCAATCAAAGCCGAACCCTTACAATACAATTATGGCGACGAGCACGACTATCAAGAAGCTACTAATTGCGAAAACGGGTCGTGTTTTGCACATTCGTCATTGTAAAGTACAGCGTTATCGATGGGGCTCACATAAGCTCTAGAATGCACAAGGGCTTTACCATTGCTGGCGCAATATGATTATAAAAATTCGGCAATAGTCAATGCCGGTCAGATACAACGGTACGTGGCGCTTGCCGAGTGATAACCATTGTAACATTTTTAGTCTGTTAAACCTGGTCAAAATCAGAAAGAACACAGCCAGAATTGTGATTACAACAGATCAAAAGTAATGACAAAGGATCCGTACTTGCTTTGCGGGTTATACGGTTGCCTGTCGAACGTGAAGTGAGTCTTGATAGGACCCGGTCGACGCATACGATGGGCCGACTCTGCGCCCAAGAGTTCCAGGAAGGGCGAGCGCAGCATGAAATCCGTGTAGTCCTCGGGCGGCTGGCCCTTGTTGAGCACGCAGAAGGCGATGTACTGCGTCCAAGTCGTCCCGCACTTAGGGTAGCTCACCACGAAGATGTCGTCCGGTCGGGCAGCGTAGTTGAGCGCCGAGCGCACGTTGTCGTCATGCAGGAAGTCATTGATGAGAAAGCCGTCCACTGTCTTGCACATGTTTCGAAGCATTTTCTATAGCAGAGATGGCCACCGTTTGCTGATATATGCATGGAAAAGGAAAAGAAAACAGCTAATTATGGACTCTGGATCATAAAAATAGAGACTTAACCAGCTAATGCTAAATGCGCTCTATTTTTTTACGCCAAACATTTTTACACAGATGTTTCAGAGACGCGCCACAAATATTCAACAGCCCTTGCTCTATAGGAAAAATGGGGGGCAGAAAAAAGCTTGCCGTTTGCGGGCCCGACGTACTACTTCTGTTTTTTTTTTCTTTCGCTCTTGAATTCTTTCGCTTTGTCGCATTGCTCAACTACGTAAACACCGCAAGCTTATTATAATTTAACTCCCCTACCCGTCACACATCAACCATCCACCCCCCTTCGAGGAATCAAAGCGGTTCGCTAATGTTTCTGTTTGACACTCAAGCCGACGCAGTTAACAATATTGCATTAGATGTCCCGCGGGAGGCTCAGAAGAGGTAAGGGTCTTTCCGAGTACCTCATTCGAGCAATATAGGAAAGCAGTTTTCCTTTCTGGATTCACTAAAATGCATGGAAATATAGGAGGTGTCCTTTCGACGCGACAAAAATAGACTAGTCCATCTATTGCGTATTTTCCGAAATAGATCGCGTTTTCAAGGCACACTTGCAATGCACATATACACATGTGATTTGCATACAGTCACTCTCACCATAGGTTGGCAAAACAAATGGAGCTCATTCAGAATTCACATAAAAACAGCGCTAAAGACGGAGGACAAGTAAAAGAAGGACACAGACGGCGGCGCTGACTTTCAACTAGATTTATTTGCCAGAACCGCGCAATATATACTTGTGCAGTATCTGACAAAAAATATAGGAGGAACGATAAAATGATAAAACCTATGAATACATAATCATCGTGTTGGCGCGCCATGAACATCACGTGTACAAGCGTTCTGAAGAAAATCAATTTCCTTCTACGATAACGCAATCGAAGGTCTGCTGACGCACACGCTGCCTCCTATCGTTCCTCCTATATTTTTTGTCAGATACTGCACAAGTACATATTGCGCGGTTCTGGCAAATAAATCTAGTTGAAAGTCAGCGCCGCCGTCTGTGTCCTTCTTTTACTTGTGCTCCGTCTTTAGCGCTGTTTTTATGTGAATTATGTCTTACCAACTCGCCCAAGCCACCACTTTAGCTCATTCAGACTCGCTCAAGAAATATATTTTGCTCTCAGGGCTCTCTCGGACTCAGACTCACCAAAATTTTCCTCATCCGTACTCACTCGGACTCAGACTCACTAAAGCTTTTTCTCAAGCGGACTCACTCGGACTCAAGTTCACCGACATATTAATCAGCTGGACTCACTCAGACTCAGACTCATGGCTTGACCTGAGTCTGAGTGAGCCTGATTGAGTCGACTCATGACTCCGTTAGCGTAAAATCAGCATTTTCGAGCATGGTGTTCATGCTCTTTAACGCCAATATCTCACATAATCGGTGCTCGTACGATACGGCTTTAGATCTCGTACCTTCAAATACAAGCTATCAGTGGTTGCAATCTTTGAAGAACATTTTGATGAAATAAGCAACTCACACGGGATATTTTTATCAAGAAACTATGAAAGAGTTCGCACGGGGAGTTCAAGGCACCGCCCGCCCCCTCCCCTGATCTCATGCCTCGTATGAATAAATATTCAGATGGCGCATGAACGACAGTGCGCTGAGGTATGTTCGAATAGACTTCGAGTATAAACGTAAACCGATATAATGCTGATAGTAATGCTGAAGATGAGTGTATAGGACCATAGGTCGGCGATAAAAGGTGGAGCTCACTCAGACTCACTCAAGAAAAATATCTTGAGCTTATGGATCACTGGTATTCAGACTCGCCAATACTTCCATCAACCGGACTCGCTTGGACTCAGACTGACTAAAATTTTCCTCGGCTGGGCTCACTCTGACTCAAACTCACCAAAATATTATATACCCGAACTCACTCAGACTCCAACTCACAGCCCGATCTGAGTCTGAGTGACTCTGAGTGAGTCCACTTATGAGTGAGTTTGCCGACCTATGACTCTCACTTATGCTAATTTCCTTATTCACCCTTTACTTTACACTGACAATTTGTCATTCTGGTGGTAGGTCGGGTTTTCAGGGGGGAAGGCGCCATGTCAGGCTTTTATGCCACGTCGCCAGTCCCCAAGGCATATCACACTTTTCCCTTTTCTGCTTTTTGCCTGAAATCAACATCAACTTCAAATTACGTATTGACCGCGGAAAAACCCTAGTTTTTCACCCACTTCCTGTACGTAGCTACGGGGGCTACACACACGTAGCGACTAACCGACAGTTTTGCACAGAGTGCACGCTAACAGCAACCATCTTGCGATGAACCCTGACGTGATTGACGTGATAAAAATACCGACAAAATGAGATCTACGTTTCAGAGCTTCAACTTGCTCACGCCTGAGGAGTCATTCCAGTATCTCATACCACTTATGCATTTGCGGATATGATATGCGTAGAACTAGGTACGCAAAAGTTCATTTAATAACAATATCTGGTGTTTTACGCCCCAAAACCAAGGTACGAATATGAGAGACGCTTTTGAGAAGGGTTCCGGAAATTTCGAGCATCTAGTGTTCGTTAACCGTGCCCTGACATCGCACATTACAGGGGCCTCTAGCGTTTAGCCTCCATCGAAATTCGACCGCCGCGGCTGGGATCGAACCCGCGACCTCTGCATCAGCAACCGAGCGCCATAACCACTGCTCCACGGCGGCGGACGGCGGTTCATTCAAGAGAAATGTACATAATACTGAGGAGCTTTTATAATACACTATAAATGTATTCATTTAAACTATCTACAAGTTGGATGATTAATTTTCTATCGCTAACAGTTATCTATGCAGTGGTTATAGCCTATGTTGCTGTACAGAATCGAAAATTATTCACTCACCAGGTAGCTGTGAGGAACGAGTGCACACTACTTTTTCACTAAAGGACGGAAAGCGTGCGAGTCTCCTATCGGGTAGGCGCGTTCATATACGTGGCAGCTTCACTAGTGTGCCGGTGTTAGAGGCTACATTCTCTGAAAAACGCTTTTTGCTGAGTACATTTTGAAATGCCGAAACGCACACATGTGCCCCCCGTACAGCTGCAAAACGGAAGTGAAGCTATGTTTACCTTAATAGCGTATCCTGACTGCTTTTACGACCGGATGTTGGCAGCAATGCATGAAAAGAATATTAAAAGAAAATGTATGACACTTCAAAAAAAAATCTGGAAATTATGCATCATGTTTGCAATCGCTCGCCCATAGAAGGTAACGCAGGCTCTGCCTTTAGATTAGGAGGACTTTGCCGTTCGCCCAAGGCGCCATAAATTAAGAGCGATGCGCACTGGCTCTATCTTTTTAAATGTGAAGCATTTCTCGGTGAACCAAAGGCACTGTGACTGATTCTATCTATCTATCTATCTATCTATCTATCTAGCCGCCTACGTCTGAGCGCTCTAGTGGTCGTCTCCTTAACTTGACACCTACCCAAATTTGCAATAATAAAATAATAATATCTGGGGTTTTACGTCCCAAAACCACCATATGATTATGAGAGACGCCGTAGTGGAGGGCTCCGGAAATTTTGACCATCTGGTGTTCTTTAACGTGCACTGACATCGCACAGTACACGGGCCTCTACCATTTCGCCTCCATCGAAATGCGACCGCCGCGGCCGGGATCGAACCCGCGACCTTCGGGTCAGCAGCCGAGCACCCTAGCCACTGATCCACCGAGGCGGACTACCCAAATTTGCATGGGAGGACATTAGTGTAGGGCGGGCACGGTGAACTGGTTATTACTTTTTTCCCCTCACGTGTGGCGCATAGTCGTAAACCACGGCATATACCGCGAACAGTCGCAAATATTTTATATAACCTGTTGTTTATAGTTGCGAAACAAGGCCAACAACAATATGGCTATTACCAACACCACAAGTGTAAGCTGATATGTAGCGCTTGTGCTTGCGAGGATGGTAGCCCTGGCTAGTGCTACGTAGGCCAACTTTAGTGCATGGCGCTTAAGCACAAAACTGACGCTAACCTGACGTGACGCCTCTATCGTAAGAGGGCGTATCTAATGTTTATGAAAATTAGATAGCCCGTACTGCAACTACAGTTGACGTTTGACCAACATTACGCCTGCATAGGTTGTTTTTCGGAAGATGTTTCGAGACTTGGCGTGGCTCTGTAGTAGAATACTTGGTTGCCGCGCAGAATTCTTGGGTTCTGTTCCTGCTGGGGCCCTGATATTTATTCTTTGAATTCGTCGGGTGAACGCTACCGATGTCAGTTATTCTTAACGCTCTCCCATTTAAATTACCAATGTCTCTTCTCGCCGTTCTTTGGTAGATATAAACAGGCAACCACACGTGGTGCATACCCCCATAGCGCGGCCCGGGTTATACGGGTATGTGCCACACGTGTCTGGAGGAAAGTGTTTGACGACGTACGCGACGGGATTTTCATGTTATTTACGTCATGACCAGACAGTCGTATTCGTCAAGCACTTTTTCCCTCCCATACTAATTTTGGTCTACCCCAAATTAAGGATGTGAACACGAGAGCACCCAGACATAGGCTGCAAGATACATAGATACGTAGATAGAAACGCTCAGAGTGCCTGCAGTTCGCTAAGAAATGCTTGGCATTTAAAAACGCAGAGCTGAAATTGGACCCACGCATTCTGCGTGGCAGTCAACTATTCACCCGAAGAGCTACGCCAGTGCTTGAAAAACCCTATAATGGCGTGGTATCGCGGCAACGTTAAATGTTGTTGCCTTTGAATTAAACATTACATATTACCTCTTATGACTCGCCAAGCTATGGTCCACCATTGTCAGTCTGAAGGAATATGGGAAAAAAGAACTACTATGATGTGAACACCATCGAACTGTGGCGTGCAGGTGATTTCGATAAAACTCTCATCACGGCTCTAAGTGTAGAACCGAGGTCACGTTGGACCATAGCATAACCATTTGGGCGTCCGTGTAGTCGACGTGCCTTACAAGTCCATGATCAATCCCGTAGCCCACATGGAAAGGGGAGGGGGGGGGGGGGGGCTAGGAGCCTTTCTCCAAATTGTTGCTTCCTCAAGGAGAAACTTTCCCCAAAATAGGTGCTCTCCACAAATAGTGAAGGCCTTCAGCAAGTACTGCCCTCGCCCCACCGCCCAATGACTAAAAAAAAATCCCTCACCGCGTACCTACCCATGACATACCCATAACTATTCAAAACACACAAAGTTGATCGAACTCGCAACGGTTGACTAAAAGCAATAAAGCTATTTCGTATAGGCCACTAACTGCCGACTGTTTTTGCATGGCATCGACTTCCACAATGAATGGAATCTGCCGAATTTTTTGTTTCATTCATCTTCCTGAATTACTTGAAAAAGGCACATGAGACCACGATACATTTGCACACGTACCACTCAGCTTTTAGAATAAGGCTTTCAGGCTGCATGAACCGAGTATGGCACGAGTGAAACAGCCTTCATGGAAACCTAAATCGCACTTTCACGGAGCCTATTATACCTATTTGCATGTGAGAATACGGCGAATATGCGCCATGCGTACACGAGAAAAAAAAAGATTTTTTTCGAGGCAATTCCTGAATGATTCTGTATATGTTAGGTGACGTTGAAGTGAACAAGTGTAGAAGCTTGGGCTAGTTGGTTCGGGATCATAACAGCGCTCTTTCTGTCTACTCTGTCCTTTTTCCTATGTTCGCGCGCTGCAAAAACTTGCCGTTGAAGTGAAGAACGCAAGGTGAAAATACGTGTGAAATATACGCCCTTTTTAAGGAGAGAATACTCCCATGCCACGCAGAGAATTCGCGAGTAACTTGAAGGCCGAACCAACACGTTCTCGATATTCGCAATGCCCAGAGACTGTCACGCCACCAAGCGGATGTCATGGGAACCCCCTCGAGGAGGGTTAGCAGACGACAAACTGGCAGCCGCTCCCTCGCTCGTCTGTGCTAGTATGATTGCTCACGCATGGGCAGGAATGGAACACTACGACTTCGCGTGTTTCCTGCATCAGTGAACAAACCCGAGGCCTGCGTGACACGATAAATCTCATTCGTTCCAGCGAGCCACGAAATCTTCGTGAAAATACGTGACAAGTCAAGCTTCCAATGATAGGCCACAGCGTATCAGCTTCGTGAGGCTTTCTGTAGCCATGTAGGTTAGCTAAATTTTATCGTCTGAACTTTTCCGTTCAAACTCGCCCAGTATTACTCGTATATAGCATTCGTTAGTGTTTTGTGGCGCATGATTTCCATATCATTGAAAAAAGTGACACCAACCAACGTATTCATTAAAAGTAAGAATTTCTTTTACTTTAAAAATGACAAGAAACCCGACGTCTCGCGTCCAACTCGAACCCTTCTTAAGGGGGTGACTGTGGGGCACCAGAGCGACTTTTCCAGTGATATTTGCTTCCAAACCAGACAAAACTCTCTCAAACGTTCACCATTAATTGATTCCCATATACGCGGTAAATTATGCGATGTCGAGATGTTCTCTTCTATGACTGAGCACTCTCAAATGGACGATACATTAAAATAGGGCACTTTATACCTCGTCAGAAAAGCGCAGTTATGAATTGTGCTAGCGACAGTCCAGTCATTATAATTTACCTTCGCTCCACGGCTTTCGTGGAAAACGCTCTCAACGCCGTCCTTTATCTTTGTGCTGCTCTCATAGCCAGCGCAGCACCGCTTGTTTTAGGGGCGAAGCTCCTTAGGGTGTGGGTCTGTCCCTCCTCTGTAGTAGTAGTAGTAGTAGTAGTAGTAGTAGTAGTAGTAGTAGTAGTAGTTGTAGTAGGTAGGTAGCCACGTATAGTGGAATGTACCCACTCCACGTGATAAAGATGACGATGACGCAGTATAGTGGGATGTACCCACTACACGTGATAACGATGAACTATAAGCGCGTTCCAGTATAGTGGAATGTACCCACTACACGTGATAACGATGACGATGACGCTGATGACCATGAAGTGGGTTCACTTTCCAACAGTTTAGGGGCGAAGCTCCTTATGGTGTGGGTCTGTCCCTCCTCTGTTGTAGTAGTAGTAGTAGGTAGGTAGGTAGCCACGTATAGTGGAATGTACCCACTCCACGTGATAAAGATGACGATGACGCAGTATAGTGGAATGTACCCACTACATGTGATAACGATGAACTATAAGCGCGTTCCAGTATAGTGGAATGTACTCACTACACGTGATAACGATGACGATGACGCTGATGACCATGAAGTATAAGCGCGTTCCAGACGACACATTCTCTTTCTGCCATGGATGAAAACGATCGAGCTTCCCCCACTCATGATCATTCACTTCGTGGATATGGCGTGATTTTTTTTGTAGGGGCGAAGCTCCTTATGCCGTGGGTCGTGCGTCCCCTGTAGTTTGTAGTACGTAGTAGCCACCTCGATTTTCAAGGTCCTGTGTGATGACGATGACGCTGCCATCACGGCACACCACATGGAATGTACCCACTATGCGTCATAACGATGACGCTGATGACGATGACGATCGCGATGCCATACAACACATGGCATCGCGATATGGTCTCACATACATATCGTTTGACCACATGCAACCAACCACCATCCGAGGAACCTGCATCGATCTCGTCTTTGCAATGAACCTCCGGAGCTTCGCCCACTCATCATCATTCACTCCGTGGATATGTTGTGATTTTTTTTTGTGCATCGATGACAGGTTGCAGCACACTGCGAGCGATCTTCTTGTTGACAGTATTGAGAGCAAAATCTTCTCCGAGCAACGAACGGAGTAAAAAAGTGCGAGAGCGTTACTCGAGCGCCTTTCCAGTCCGGTCGTGTCCGAGCCTGGAGTTTCCTCTAATTGTAAACATGGTGACGCAGAGAAGCCGAAGTCTTTTGGAGCAGGATATTCTTCAGATTGCTTTTAGTAGCGATGTTAAATGAAATCATCTTAACGATAACGATTTCTCGCTGGGCATAGAAGGCTGTGAAAGCACCGACAGTGACAGCGACGATGAAGATCAGCTGCTAACTCAGGAGTAGCGAGTTGCACTTCACGTCTCCGAGCGCGTTCAAAAATTTTTTATACTCGTATGTTGTATTGATTGTATTGAATGAATAATAGCGTTCAGCAAGATCAAAATAAAAGCATAATTTTCTTGTGCATTGCATGTTGCGCAACTCACTGTGGATATTATCAAATGCCGCATGCCGCCAACGTGCTGGAGGTCGATCAGCGGAAGACAAAGGGTAAAAGCGATGAAACGTGCAGTCACGGCCACAATCCACCTGACTCTGTTAACTTCATTTGTACCTCATCGGTACATTCCCAACGTGATGGTTGCGACTTTGCGAAAGGCATGCGTGTGCAATCTTTTGAGATTCATGTTTCGAGGTGCTGATCGAACCTGCAACATTCGAGAGAAGTGAACTGCACACGGCTAGAGTTTGAGCATGAGTCACGCAAGCGCTACTGGATGGGATGTTGAATGCTTGCGCTCGCAAGCTCGCAAGCTTGCGTGTCATTGCGCACGTCTGAAAGGAAGAAATTCTAGCCAGAAGGCTAGAATAATAAAAGGAAAGTAACGTATGGAAACACGGGACACGAAAGCAGATCATTAGACAACAAAAACCATCCACTGCTCCGACTACCAACTAAAAGGGCGCGCCTTGGAAAAAAAAGAAAGTAGACACGAAAACCAAGCATGAGCGCATGCGCACGTACGGTGCCGACAGCTATCGATCCTTCAAATTTGGGAGAGTGCGCGATAGATAACTGCAGACCCTTCACTTCGTAATTTAAACGCAGACTGATTCACGAGTGCACTTCAACTTTACTCGGTTACAAGTAAAGAATATTGAAGTTTATCTCCATAAAAGGATCCCCTTCCAGCCAATGGCGTCACCGTGTCGACGTGACGTGCAGCCGAGCGCCTCCGCGCCCCGCTCACGAAAGAAATGAAAGAGCGCATTCTTTCCCGCCTTACGGAATTGATTGCAATGGCCGCCTCTGCTGTTCGCGACTATTCATTCGCTTCGTGTAATCGCGCTCTCAGAAGCTGGCTTTAGTGCCACTCATTCCTATGCCATGTTCAATTCCATGAAATGCCTTGTTTGTTTGTTGTGGGTATTTTTCAATATGATAGCTAACGGCGATCACTGCAGTGCTTCGTTTGCAGCCCAGCGCTCAACACTGCCGGGGAGCAGCCGGCACTGTGGGTACTGGTATATGTGCGTGTTAATCAGCGATTGCACACGCTATGTCATACAGGCTGTCGTCATCGTACTCTTCGAGTGTTTTTTTAAGAGCGAAGCTCCTTAGGCTCGCACGATGTCCGTTGTCGCCGTCGTCGTCGTAGGTCGCCGTCGGAACAGCTGTGGCGCCGCTCCGAAACCGTTTCTCGGCAAGCGTATCGATCAAGGTCATGACGTCGTGCGCAGAACCGTTCGTAGAGTGCACGCAGCGCGCACACTGACCGCGCAGATGTGTTACCGGGCAGATACTGACCGCTCCGAAACCCCTATCCGAGCAAGCGCACGACGTCATGCGCAGAGCCGTTCACAGAGCGCTCGCAGCGCGCATACTGTCCGCGCGCACGTGCTGCGCCGGCGCCGCGCTGCTCGTACCTAGAGCGCGCATACAAGCCGTGTACAGCGCGCTGCGTTGTTCGCAAGCCTCTCGTACTTAGACCGTGCAGTGCGAGCGCATCGATCAATGGCGCTACACTTAGTAAAATAAAATGATGCAGACTGTCTTCCAAGGAGCTTAGCTCCATCATCAGCATTCACTTCGTGGATCTGCAGTAATTTTTTTAGCATGAAAGTTCGCTCGTTCTGCAGTGTCAAATAGCACCAAACATTTGAGTGTGTTTCCTGGCGAATAAAATATCGTAGTTTTACGTGACAACAGGGTTCTGATGAACTAAATGAAATCCAGAGAAATTAGTTTGCATGGCACCACCACCTCCTCTACTGCCCTTACGATTTGAGAAGTGGTTGTACTCTGGCATCACGAGATGACCAGAGTCAGCAGTGCTGGCAGCGGAACAGCACCAAGAACAATCCTACGAGTGAAGAAAGAAAGGTTCTTACCTGTAGCACGAAGAGGATGCAATCAGGTACCGGCTGTAACGCCGCCACCACTGTCGATTGTCGCCCGCGTGAAAAGTGCCGCGTTGTATACGCAGCTGCTAGCGTGTATCCAATAGTGGTGTCAGGTGAAGGGCGCTGTTTTCTGTGGCATATATACATGACACAGTGACAGTCAATGCGCGCAGGAGTGGGCGGTTGGAATGTCCCACGACGAGGATGATGGCCCTGCTTGACGATAGGAGACACCGAAGGGTCAGGGAAAACAAGCGGCCCACCTCGACTGGCAGGGGTAGCAGAACCGATGCTTTGAATGTGCCTGTAGCACGAAGAGTATACCATCAGGTACCGCCTTGCACTGCCGATTCAACAATTATAAGGCAGTGAAGTAAAAAAAAAGAAAAGTGCTGACTTAAATTTTTATTGCCGATAAAAATTATTTTGAAGAGATGATGTGAGATCAAGGAAAACTTCAGTGATTTGATGTCCAATTGTCATTGCTGAGTGATACATTTCATTGAATAATGAATGCTATAAGCATACGCAACATGTCTGAGCATGCAACCCTTCCGTACAAAGGATAATTTGTATTGATTCAAATTGGCATGATGACGGCAGATAATGAAGCGAATGTGACCGTTGCAAAAATAATCTTTGTATATGAGGTATATGAATGATATCAAAATATCGGAAAGTTGACGAACAATATTAGGCTCCGGTTGAAACCGCACAGGCTAATGTGGAGGCTGCGTGTTGGCCGCGCAATTTCGTATATTTCATTTAAAACAAAACTTGGAGGACGCTTGAGCTTTTCCGTCAAGAGTAGAACGTGATAGCGTAATCGGGCCCCACGCGCGCAGCCTTCTCAATTGCTAGCCTAGCTTGGGTTCTCGGTGCGTGCCTCAATCGGGCGGAAAGAAACGAGCGTCTGTGCGCGTAACATTGGCCGTCTAAAAGTATCCCAGAATGCCTACTGCATGCACAGTTGCTAAGTGCGTAATATGACATAATTAATCCCTTTTCTAATCAGCGGAGGGCCCACTACGCGTCCGTAAAGCAATACGCGAAGGTACGAAGTTGCTCACTTTTTTTATGCCTTTGCAGCTGAGGATGATCAACTCTTTCCCCACCGAAGGCGAGCTGGGCTCGTTGACCATGAAACAAGCATTTAGGGCGGTGCAGTATTGCTGCCCTAATTCATTTTGCTGGGTTCTCTTTCGCTTTGACAGATAAGGCAGCGAAAATTTAAAAAAAAAAAACGCTCAAAGCATGGGTTTTAGTTCATGTAAACAGGAATTCGCCCTTTTTGTGCCAACGATGCGCGCGAGCTGGAACATACGCGTTCACACACTAAAAAAAAAAAAAAGCGCTTCTTTGTGGATATTTTGCGAAATGAAGAATTTAAGTGCTCCAGTGTGTGTGGCAGCAACTACAGATAGTAGCATAGTTTCTCTAAATCATCGGATTCGGACGCCGACCGCATCTTTACGTACCGGCAGTGGACGTCCTTGCATGTGAGCGACACCTCGCCTCCCCCCCCTCCCTCCCCCCCTCCCCGCCCCCTCCGGCGCGTCCAAGGATTGTTTTCGCGGACTCACTTCCCTGCGCTTCATTTTTTTTAAAATTTCAAATGGACATTTTTTTGCACCGAAGACCGAATAGATTGGGGCAGTTTCCGTGGTGCAATGCAGTGAAGACCATCCTCTGGCACATTTTCAAACTAAATTTTTTTGCGTGTATCTTGCGATAGGCACTGATCCTGGGCGGCTACCAGTACAATCCACAGTACGTCCCTGGAAAGCAACTGCTGACAGCAGACGCCCTCAGCAGGCTTTCAGCTGAGGCGACAGGTCCAGCGTCGGTTGGCGACCCACCCGAGTGCGTCTTATCAGGGGAGGCCCTGGATGAAGGTATTGTGACCACCCACGCGTTACAAGAGCTAACTGCCTAAGACCCAGTATTAGTCTGTGTCACAGGCATATTGAATCGGCAATAATAATATCTGGGGTTTTACGTCCCGAAACCACGATATGATTATGAGAGACGCCGTAGTGGAGGGCTCCGGAAATTTGGACCATCTGGTGTTCTTTAACGTGCACTGACATCGCACAGTACACGGGCCTCTACCATTTCGCCTCCATCGAAATGCGACCGCCGCGGCCGGGATCGAACCCGCGACCTTTGGGTCAGCAGCCGAGCACCGTAGCCACTGTTCCACCGCGGCGGACGATATTGAATCGGTGGCCACGAACTTCTAAAAAAATTTTTTTGTCAGTCGCTGCTGGCGTGTTTTGACCGCAAGTTTAAACTCTCATGGGCCCACAAGCTGTTATACTGGGGAACTCGAGTTGTCATACCGTCTTCTGCACAGGGAAGGACGTTACAGCTTCTGCACGAAGCTCACCAGCGCTCATCGTCCATGGAGTCGGTCACACGGTCATTGTTCTGGTGGCCTAGGGTTGACAGGGACATAGAGAATGTGTGGCACAGTGTACAAACTGCGTGCAGAATCTACCCCTGCCGGCAGCAGCCCCGCCAGTAAGTTGGCCCAAAACATCTGACAGGTGGTCCCGAATACACATCGATTTTGCAGGGCCGGTAGCAGGTCAGATGATACTTGTAGTGGTTGATACACGTACTAAGTGGATTGAAGATGTTTCTATGAGGCACGCGAGCACAGCTTTTAGTGTTAGTTGTTTGAGAAGCATGTTTTGCCGGTACGGAGTACCACACACATTCGTGTCTGATAATGACACTCAATCGACAAGTGAGGAATTTGCCACGTTCGTAAGAAGGAATCATATCGTGCACCTGCGGACCGCGCCATCCCATCTGCAATCGAATGGAGCCACCGAAAGAATGGTTCGACCTGTGAACGATTGGTTGCGCAGGATGACAGAAGGGGCGCTGGAAGACAACCTATAACGACTGTCGTTCAATCACAGGCGCACTTCCCAAAGGGCAAGAAAGTCACCCTGGATATTTTACAGCGAAAAGTGTATATGGCTAGGAGAAACGAAAAACCGCTCGGCATCTGTGTCACGAGCGGTCTCCATTGGCTGTGCTATCAGTTACGTCGTTCTGAGCGTCGTACCCAAGCTCGCGCGCGAGCTTGGGTACGACGCTTGCAAGGTCAAACGGATGGATGGATGGATGCTATGAGCGTCCCCTTTATAACGGGGCGGTGACATGTCTGCCACCAGGCTCGAAAAAAACTTTCTTTTTATGGTGGCCTAATGCCTTATCTACATTGATTAAATCTATGTTATTACAGCAAAGAAAAATATAAGTTCACGGTCCATCTCTCTGCTTCTTAAGGCAGAATGACCTTATTTTCCCCCCTTCTTCATTTTTGTCCTTTATCTCTACTTTTCTGCCACCAATACTCTAACCGTCTCTTACTTATTTCTATCGCGGACGTGTTCAGCTTTCCATTGTTGTCCCTAAAACCCAAGGCTTCATGTAGACTCGTGTCCACACGTATATCTGGGTGGATATCGCCACATTCAATCAGTACATGTTTCATCGTTTCCTTAGTTCCCCCCACAGCATGTACATTGTTCTTCTTCGTTACAGAATCTCGCTTTATAGCTACGCGTTCTAAGGCAACCCGACCTTGCCTCAAACAGTAAAGCGCTTCCCCTTGAATTATCATAAAACCTTTCCCTCCTTATTTCGTTTTTTCCCTTTCGGTAGTCACTGAGAGCCGGCTTCTTTTCCATCGCTGTCATCCAATAAGTCCTCTCCGCCTCTCTGACTTTTCGCTTAATGCTCCTTCGGCAATAAAACTTCAGTTGATAGTGAGCGCTTGTCCTGGTCTCGTTCTCGTCCCGTGTTCTTATTTGCGCTATGGTTTTTGAAGAATTATGAACAACCAACACGCCCGAACAACAACAACGCTTGCAGCCACGGCGCGCCCTCTGGCGGGCCGAAGAAACGGCGTTGCGGGCAGAACAGCGTCGACGTGATTGCGGGAGCGCGTTCACCGGGGCGAACGCCCGCTTTGGGCGAGAGTTTCTCCAGCGGAACTTTGGCTTCGGCTGCGACGTCTGTGACCGCCTGTGGTTCGACCACAACCTGGCAACGATAGTTGTGGAAGGCTTCAGTGCAGCGTCGGGTTGAACCCACTGCTAAACACTGCGGCCGCACATTTCAGCTTCGCTGGTTAACCATTTGTACGGAGTGCTTGGGCGGTGCTCTGGGGCTACCAGCTACGTCCGCGCCTGGACACGTGTTTGCCGGCCAGGTCCACAAGTTAAACAGCAGGCACGGACGACTGGGCTGTCTCGTCAGGCAGCAGAGTATATGTGCGTAATTATGGCACCGGACCAAAGCGGACACCGGGGCACGTGAAATTGACGTCCGGAGCCGGGATGGTAAAGGTGCAAACTCCAGTCGGAGTAGTGCGTCGGCATCTTGACCAAGTCCGCCGCCGTCGTGAAGGCATGCCTGGAAGGTGTTCGCCTGGATTATGGTGATCCGTCGTGAAGGTACGCCTGGATTATGAGGTACTCCGCAAGCACCTGATAATCGCGCAGAAGACGAGGAAATGAGCGGGGCTGATCAGCCACCGACGGGTCACATTGACGACTCAGTTCGACCAGCGCACCAGGTCCCTGACGTCGATGCGACGGCGGAACCGACTGAAGATGCACAGACACTAGGTCGAAATGCATTCGGAATCCTATACTACGGTTCTAAAATTAAGAAGGAAGGAATGTTATTTTTTTGTTGTCGTTCGTGCTGGGAACCAGCCAAGCCCGCTGTGCGCGCGCACCTTCTTTCTACCCTCTTTCCTTGCCCCTGCTTCCTTTCCGAGATATTATCGACGTTTCCCCTTCCCAAACCCTGTCAACCCTGCACTATTTGCACTGCAACGGCGCTATCAATAAACGTTGTTCAACCACCAGCTAGCGTGTCGTTTATGCTTCAAAAGGGAGAACGTTTGGGCGTGTTGGTTGTTCATAATTCTTCAAAAACCATAGCGCAAATAAGAACACGGGACGAGAACGAGACCAGGACAAGCGCTCACTATCAACTGAAGATTTATTGCCGAATCTGAGCATATATAAGCCCCCTTTGAAGCTGCAATAAAGAAAAGACAGGAAAAAAAAAACAGACGAAAAAAGAAAACCAGAAAGAAATGGACACGTGTCTATGCCAAGAATTTATGCTCTTTAACAGATAACAGGATAGACGGGATACTGACACATCTGTTACCTGCCCTCGCTATCTCTGCCGCCTCTACGATTTCTCTAGTCGTTTTTTCCCGGTGCCGATACAGTACAACTGTCTGATTGAACAATGGAACGCACTGTGGCCTGGCGTCACATTTCTTACAACGGCCAGCAAGGTGTCCGTCTATGGCAGTGTTCCCGATTTTGTTGTTATGCTCCTGCAGGCGAACGTTGAGGCATCTGCTAGTCTGTACTGCCTACCACATGAAAGAGAAATGCTGTAAACCACGGCTCTTCTGCAGGAAACGTAAGCGTTTTTGTGTCTGTTGGAGCAAACAGTTTTCCGCTTCCTTGTTGGACAGCTCAACCTTACACAAACTTAAAAGCTTGTTAGGTGCTGAAAACACAACCTTTACTCCAGAACGCTGCCCGACCTTCTTTAAATTGTGAGAAAATTTGTGAAGGTACGGTATTACAGCCAGCTTTTCTTTGGTTCGAATTTCTTTAGCGGTTCTCTCAAGTTCCGCTCTCTCCTCTTCACTGTGACTTGAGACCATAGGTCGGCGAACTCACTCATGAGTCGACTTACTCGGACTCAGATTGAGCCGTGAGTGTGAGTCCGAGTGAGTCCAAGTGAGTAATATTTTGGTGAGTTTGAGTCCGAGTGAGTCCGGTTGAAGAAAATTTTCGTGAGTGTGAGTTCGGCTCAAGAATATTTTGGTGAGTCCGAGTCCGAGTGAGTGCAAAGCGCGAGATATATTTCTTGAGTGAGTCTGAGTGAGTTCCACTTGTTTTCGCCGACCTATGGTCATATCTACTCATATTAAACATTACTATCAGCCTTTCCTGGATTACGTTTACACTCACGTCCACTCACACGTATTCCAAAACAGTGTATTTCATACACCATTTCAAGATTTCTTGATCAGAGGCGCGAATTACGTAGGGGAGTGCCTTGACCTCCTTCTCTTGCCAACTCTTCCAAGGGAGTTCTTGATAAATATATCTTATGTTGTCATCTCTGTCATGAAAAATGACCTTACTGGTTTACGAGTACTCATAAGTCGTATTCGAAGGTACTATATCAAAAGGCGCCAAGAAGAGCACCGATTACGTGATATATTGGTGTTATACAGCATTGACACCAGGATCGAAAAAGATAATTTCAGGCTGACGGACTCATGAGTCGACTCACTCAGACTCAGATCGAGCCGTGAGTCTGATTCTGAGTGAGTCTGGGTAAGTAATGTTTTGGTGAGTTTGAGTCCGAGTGAGTCCGGTTGAAGAAAACTTTCGTGAGTGTGAGTCCGAGTGAGTCCGGCTCAGGAACATTTTGGTGAGTCCGAGTCCGAGTGAGCCCTAAGCGCAAAATATACATTTTATGAGCGAGTCTGAATGAGCTCCAGAAGTTTTGCCGACCTATGCTTGAGACAGACTTTCTTTTACGATGCAGACCTTCAGCGACTGAGACAATGACATGCCTAGGGTAGCCTGCTGCTTCCAAACGGGCCACTTGTTTTTGGAGGCTTTCATCCACCATGTGTACGCACGACTTGCAGAGGGCATTTGACAAAACAGAAAGCACGATGTTGCTTTTTATAAGCTTTGAGTGCGCAGATGAGTACTTCAAGGGCGGCTTGTTCGCTCTTCGTTCGTAGACACAACACACGTGCTCATCCTTAAAATGCAAACTCAAATCTAAAAAAAACCTAATGCTGAACTGTTCGGGAAATTCTGTAGTAAAACTGAGCGACATAAAACACTGATTAAAAGATGCAAGAACTCGCGTGACGACAGGGTTGGTACAGTCTGGACATTGTACACGAGAGCTGCCCCCCCCACAGTATCAAAATCTGATCTATCTAAAAAAACCAAGTCGTCTACGTACCTAAAAAATTTTGCAATTCCAAGGTCACCCAGCTGCTCAGAGAGAGCCTGGTCTCATCGAGCGAGGAACAAATCACTTAAAATAGGTGCTATGCACGATCCGATGCCAAACACCCTGCTTCTTCAGGTAAATGTTATTGTCAAAAACAACATAGGTCGACTTCAAGTAAAAAAGATAAGAGTTCTAAGAAACCCATGTTAAACCCTGTCTTCTACAGTTTATTGCCACGTCGTGCTTAAGAAACCCGCCTCACCCACGCCGCAAGCATTTGAAAATTGAAGAGCACCGTACTCGTCTATTGCCTTCTCTATTGCCTTCTCTACGCCGCAAGCATTTGAAAATTGAAGAGCACCGTACTCGTCTATTGCCTTCTCTACGGAGGACATCAGACCTTCGTGTGGCAAAGAATAAAACAAGTCCTTGATATCTACAGAAAATGCGGTCAACTTTCGGTTTCCGACAGTTTTTAGAAAATCAATGACAGCTGCAGAATCTTTGGTAAGAAATGGATCCAGCACTTCAAGAAGTTGAAGCTTGCTTTGCAGGAATTCCGCGACGCACTTCTGCCACGTACCACGTTCAGAAACAATGACCCGAAAAGGGATATCTTCCTTATGTGTCTTAACCGAAAAAAAGATATCAAGGCAGTCACCTACAGTACCCTCCATTTTTCTTACAACAGACACCAAGTTGAGCTCATTACACAACTGCTTTGCCCGAGACCTCACTTCCTTTAGTGACATTCGGTTGATTGGGTTAAAGACAGCCTGAACAGAGCGCTTGTCCTGGTCTCTTTCTTGTCCCGTGTTCTTATTTGTGCTATGGTTTTTCAAGAATGATGTCGTTTATGTTGCTGCTTGTCGTAGCAGGTTACTACACTCTCTGTGTTTCATTCTCTTTCTCGGTCTTTATATCTCTGATTCTCTATCTTCCTTTTCCTTCTTTCTCTCTCTCTGTACTCACTTTGTCGCTCTCTATATCTTTCTCTACTTTTTATTTCTCCCTTTTGTTCTGTCCATTCCTCTCTTTTTCTTTCTTTCTACGATATGCCTTACTCCCTTCTCTCACATTTTCCCTCCTCCTCACCCTCACATCTGTTCCCCGCACCCTCACTTCCGTTTCCCACCCCCTTGCTATACTCTTCTATACAAGACATATGCTAGCGTGCCTCAATGGCCGAATGGTTAAGACAGTACTCATGTTCGAATCTCGCTTCGCGAAGATATTTCTGTTCTCTATCACCATTTCTCTTTCTCTCTCTGTACGCTTTGCCTCTCCCATCAGGGTTATTCCATCGCGCACTGGGAAACCTGTTCTGGGAGCGAAGCAGATGATGATGAAGAGGAAGAAGAGAGTGCGTGCCGGTTCGTTATGATGATACTTATTTGTCCGGACCGGAGAGAATACGCTCGGCATAAAGTGCTCCGCTGGTCAAACCCACAGGTTCCCGTATGCGTTCGCCTAAGACGATACGAAGGCGAAAGCCATTCGGCGTGGCGTTTTTCCATGTACTTTGCGTCGTTCGGGAATCACCTGTCCCCTAAGTAGTCCCACTCATATCTCGTTCGCTTATTAAGGTTCACTAATTAACTTGCTACTCACTGAATTCGCTTTAACTGTAAACATATATATGCACTGCCATGCTTTCACTCGCCTTCGTATGGCTTGCGCTTCCCCAGGCCGAGTCACGTGCCCAGTGACGTATGCCGAGTCACGCCAGCACCGCTTTTTCATACTGGCGAAGCGGCTGGCGCTGTACCGCGGAAGCTTTTCATGTCATCTCTTACGCGAGGGGATTATCTTCCTGAAACAATATTCCTGGGACATGAGCCGCAAAAGCGCTGCACAACCCCTTGCGTTATCCTCTGTTCCAATCGGTACAGTCGCTACAGCCTCTCGAGGCTACTTTTTGCAACTTGCGGTGGTGCCGCCCGTATTTCGAGCAGACGACGCGACGCGCGTCGGCGATAAGATAGCCAGCATTGTTGAAACCAACGGAGTTGATCTAACTAGAGCGCGAGGAAACGCAACTCGAACACACTTGCGACGCGACGTTGTAAATGAGTTGAAATTGATGCTGCGCAAATAAACAGACATCGACAGAAAAAATTGAAGAACACTGTAAATTCCAAAGTGTGTTCGGCGAATGCCTGTGCTCATTGAGACAGGGTCGGTCAGAATGGAACGCGATGCGCGCGTCTCCCTTCTTGCATGATTGGACACGCTGGGCACAGCGACGCTATACAAGGAAAGCGCGAGTGTTGGTCTGACGCGAGGCGCGACCGACGTGCGCCCCGGCGGCCACCTGGCACCGTGCCAAGGCACGGACGGAGGGACGGATCTAAGCATGAGACATGAAAGGTGTCGCCTTAATAAACGCTGGAGGCAATATGTTACAACGTACATTCTTCAGGTTTTTTTTGCCTTGCTTTTATGCGTTCATAGAAAAAAGTAGCAGTTGTTCCGTGTACAAATACAACAGATGAGCGAAGCTCCTTAGAAATGGGACGCAAACGACTATGTACGTTTTGAAACTGTTTAACCATTTGAAGGATGCGAGGCAGATTGTCATTTCGGCGTCTCGGTCGATGCCAATGATCTTGCGAAAGTAGGGTTCGCTGAAGGAGTCCACATCGGGTAGGCCGTATTTACAGTACTCGCAGAAACGGTCGAACCCGCAGTGGCTGTACTGTTGGAAGAAGGAAGAGATGGGAGCACGGAGGAAACTGTAGTCGTCCATGGCAGCAGAGTGTGTATGCGGCAGAGGGAGAACGCTGGCTTCTTTTTGACGCGAAGTGTTTTTTAAATGCGAATGCATTTCATAGTCGGGCTATGTCAGGCATCCGGCGTTGGCGTTGTGCGGCGTTGGCGTTGTCCGCGGAGGAGGAGGAGGAGGATAGGTTGAGGAGGTGTGCGCGCCGGCAGGTGTTAGATGTGAAGCATCTTATGGCGAAGCTTAATCCGGTGGTGGTGGTGTACGGCGTGACCGCCCTTACTGCGCATGCGCAAACCCTTTAAAAAAAATAAAGATAAAAAACCTCCTCTCTCCCTCTCTCTCCCCCTAGGCATCCCTCCCCGCGGCAACCACACCCTCACTGCGCATGCGCCTCCCCTCCTCTCTCCCCTGCTACGCTCCCCCCTCTCTCCTCTAGGCATCCCTGCCCGCGCCGTCCACACTCCCACTGCGCATGCGCGTCCCACCTCTCTTCTTCTCTCCTACGCTCCCCCTCTCTTCTCTAGGCATCTCTGCCCGCAGCGTCCACACTCCCACTGCGCATGCGCACCCCACCTCTCTCTCCTCTCCTACGCTCCCCCCCCTCTCCCTCTCTCGCCTGGCGACGCCGACACAGGCAGCGTCTGCTAGCGAGTTTCTTGGTTGAAAAAACCGACTGCTCGCGCTGCACAACCGTTCACTGGCCACCCCGTATATATGGCAATGAATCTTGACCTCCAAGGTGGTGCCGGTGGGAGATTTCTCCTGTGCGTTGTTGAACAATAAAAATTCGCAGCGTGCGCGTTAACTAAAAGCGGTCTGCGGCGGAGCTCGGCGGAGCTACATATGAAGAAAAAAAATTTAAAAAATAAATAAAGAAGTTAAAAAAAACAAGAAAAAGCAAAAAAAAAAAAGGCGCTGCGCCGTGCTCCCGACCGGGCTGCAGAAATTAGGCGCCTTTTCCTTCTTCAAACCACAACCACCATATATAAATGGAGTGAAGCGCGCGCGAAATGCATTCGCATTTCCTCACGATTCCCTTCGGGGAGGTGGGGGGCTTTTTTGAGCCGCGCGCCTTGTTTGCGCGGCGCGCGCGGACAGCGTCTGCTGCGCTCGGTGACGGGAACGCGGATTCGCCGGTTTGAGGGGGAGAGGGCAGAGACGAAGAAAGCGGGAGACAGGTGGGAGAGGGGTGCGAGCGGTGATGCGGCGGGGAGCTTCGACGGCGGCGATGGCGCCGGCGGGTTGCGGGCCTAAGGTGCTTCGCTCCTAAAAAGTGATGTGTTATTGAGCCGCGTGTTCTTATTACCTTCAAATACGGTGTTGCTTTGCTGCGTGCCCAAATGCTTGTCGAGTCCCAGGTAAAGAGTTGCATGCTCGAATTTTCACGAGATACCTTCGGAAAGCAGTTTGTGTGACCAGTGGCTCAAGGCGATCTCGAGAGACGACAGGGTGCCAACAAGTTACCATGTAGTGTGCAGTAAGGAGTAACCGACAGGAACGTTGCCGCAAAGCTGCTTGAAAGAAAACGTCTGTCACGAAAAGATCTGAAGCTGTAGCAGAACTTCCCGCAAGGAAATTTCTTAGACTGGCGCTCCTCCAGCGGACGTCACGAACGCGCAATAGGCGCCGTCCACTGACCAGAGGTAGCTGCGTAGCTCGCACTGGACAGCCACTAGTTCGCAAACATAGGCCGTTAGGGGCACGCAGAATACAGACACGCGCAGGCGTCCCCCCGTGTCACCCGGCCGCGATCCCCCCCCCACTCATGCAGGGATCGAAACGCGCTCATCGCGTTCCCTTTTGACCGATCTCGTCTCATGAGTGCTTTTTTTAGGAGCGAAGCTCCTTAGGCCCGCACCCCACCGTCGCAGCTCACTGGAACATAGATGCGATGCCGGCGCAAAAAAACAATAGGGGTTTTCGAAAACTCCATAATAGGGAGTTTTCGAACAGCGTACACTGTAAACCGTTTCACACCCTTAAGGGTGGATTTTCGATAAAACACCCATCGGACACCCCTTTTTTTTTGCCAAGATTATCCAAAAGGGTGGAATTTCACGTAAACCACCCTTTGTGCACCCTTTTTTCATATTTGGGTGTACTATCGGTGTATGATCACAAATTACACCCTAGGGTGTATGTTCGCAAATTCCACCCAAGGGTGTTTCTTTGAATGCTTACACCTATTGTTTTTTTTTTTTTTTTTAGAAGCAACAGTACGTATCACATGCCAACGGATACAATCAAACCGCATAGCAACTTTTCGGTGAAAAGATCGATGTTTCGGCTTTTGTTTTCATTTCACTTTTTATTCGCCGACATATACCACGCTATATATCACATTTAATGTACCACTCTCTTGTTTGCATTATTCACAAGATTCCTCACACGTTCAAGGGCTTCATGGGTTGACTTTGTGTCATTCATACTAAAAAGGTATTTTGCAGCCCCTCGTAACCATTCATCATTCTCAC
The DNA here is from genome assembly GCA_030522465.1 of Rhipicephalus appendiculatus. Lineage (NCBI taxonomy): Eukaryota > Metazoa > Arthropoda > Arachnida > Ixodida > Ixodidae > Rhipicephalus > Rhipicephalus appendiculatus. The sequence continues at coordinate 75,869 of JALIZH010014933.1, forward strand.
TGAAAGGATGGTAAAAGAGATGGTGCTGCGCTTAAACATCTATCATGAAACGATTACACACTGTTTTCGACAGATCATCATGCGCGTTTTCTAATTTGAAATCACAATGAACTTTTCTTTTAGAACACCTGTTTTATTTACAGTGGGGTGCACATATTCCTGTAGATTGAAGTATTTCACATCAATTCACAAGTCGCTGATTTTATCAGTGAGTTATATTTAAACTTATGATCACGGATCAGCTCAAAGTGACAGTATGCAGCGTACGTATTACCATGAAACTAGGCATGTTTACATTGAATTGTCTGAGCTCACTCTGCTGCAGCTGCTGTACACGCATGGCACGCCGCAGCACAGTCTAGGCGCACACCCGCTAAGCACCACAAGTGAACTTCTCCAATGGGACGCATCACTCTGCGGCCGCTTTATTTTTATTTTCTTTTTTCTTCTTTTTTTGTCGAGGCACCCTCGTGGGTCGTACATTGTACGCGTGAGCGATCACAGACGACTCTAGTACAATGTACCCGTGCCACAAGAACGAGGAACCGCAGCTGACTTGTGGCATTGTGATTGACAGGTTCATGATTTCTTGTTGCGCTGCGAATGACGAGACGAGGACGATACAGGGAACTACATGACAGGTGGTGCGCAAACTCACAACTCATTCGCAGCGCAACAAGAAACCATGAACCACCACCAACTAGCCCAATTCATCGCTCTGCTAAATGTGATTGACAGCCCTTACCATTGCCTTACAATGCAGACAGTGATAGCACATTCGTATGCTTGCACGAAATTCACCACATGAAATAAAAGCAAGCTTCATTGCTACTGCGTCGGTAAAAAGAACGTATTCTCCAAGATGTCTTATCAGCGATTGCTGAATGGTGGAATGTTATTTAAAAACAGGCTGTTAGCACAGCAGGGGCGTGGCCAGACTTTATGCAGAAGGGGGGAGGGGGGGGGGGAGAAGGGGGGTCCGACCCCTTTGTATGTAAGTACATTTTTGCCAGTGCTTGCACACATGCGGGTCCAAATAAACGTAGAAAGGGGCAGGGGTGAGTCGAATACTGAACACCACTCCCTCCCCCCCCCCCCCCCCCCCCGCCCTTCCCTAGCCTCCTAGTTATATCTATTATGCACAGGTAACGAAATTTTAACTCCAACTCGTCGAAACAATGCCCCGACGACGCTCTACTCGGAAAAAGAAAAATGTGAATCTCGAAGGCTACGAACTTGCCACCTGCACACGTCAGCAGTAGCTGAAAAAAACAAAAACACGCTTTAAAGCTCTACTAGCACAAACATGTTGTTAAACATAAAATAATACAATATGTCTTGGTTTTTTGTTTCGAAAAATTATTATAAAACGGCGCTGCTAAAGTCAATTCACTGGTATAGTGATATTGATCTCGGAGGCAATGACTTTCGGTTTCGGACTCAGGGCAACTGCGCGTCACGATCATCATCAACAGGCGACTTTTGAATCTGTTGTTGACATGTCGTGTGCGCGTTTGCTGCATGCTTAGGGTGGCGGATTGTTCATCGATTCACCTCCTTTCTTTTGGATGTGTACTTCGACGGCTTCCACGGTGACGTAGTTCACGCATACAAAAGATATAGTGCGTGTCACTGCAATCTCCGAATCCGTAGTGGATCGGCAAGTACGGAACAACGACTTCGGTGCGGCGCAGTGCGTCTCCTCTTGTCAACGGCTTCCGTTGAAGCTAGTGCTCGCCGCAAGCTGAGTGCTTCCGATCAAGCATTCAGCGAAGTGTACGCTGGGTGCCACTCGGAGAGCGCTTTTGGATTTGGTCCTATTGCTGAAAAGGTAAGCTTTCCTGCTTGCGAGCAACGAAGCGCTACAAGTGCATGCCTGCCAACTCTCCCGATTTGCCCGCGGGACTCCTGAATTTCGGCGAACTATGGTAGTACAGGCGCGGCGATAAGTCTCCCGAGTTTACATAAAGAAAATAACGATGACAACTGAGAGAGTTTCTAAAATTTTTGAACGTTGTTTTATGGCGTTCGCCATGCATGGTACTTTGCTGTCATGCGAAAGAACGTACACGCGTCGGCAAAATAAGTCGGGACGGGCGAGCGGCGACCAGAATCAGATAAAGCTGCATCGCCGCGCCGTTTAACGTCTGACGAGACATCGCACTGCGCGTGCGCGTCCTTTCACGCTCGTAGCCATGTCTTTTTACGAGCTTGCAGCAGGCTAGGTGATTACATGTAGCGTTTTGCGGTAGGGGTCGCCTTCTTTGTTCAGTCTATCACGCGCAAAATTCGCCGGTTGCACGTTGGCAGTGAGTAGTACACCGCTCGCTTCGCATTTATCGACACATCACGCGTAGCAGCCGGACCTTGTCTGGTAATCGTATGCTAGTAAAGTGAAGCATGTTTTCGGCTAGACGTCTGTTCGTTTTTGGTGCCCTCGTTCGCATTTCAGTACGATTAAAAAAAAAAACATGCACAGAAGGGAACTAATTCTGCATATGTGGCACCGGTTTGTCACTGAGACAAGATATGTTATCTTATAAATCGTGAAAGTGAGCACCGCGCGCTTCGCGCCAACCGTGCCCCCGTCGAACTGAGCGCGGGTGACAGATTGAACATAGAAAGCGCCCCTACCGCAAAACGCTGCATTTATTCAGCTATTGCGCTGCAAGCGCGTGCAAAGACATCGCTGCGAGCGTTAAAGGACGCGCACGCGCACTGCGATGTTTCGGCAGACGTCAGACGGCGCGGCGACGCAGTTTTATCTGATTGTGGTCGCCAGTCGCGCGTCCCGACTTATTTTGCCGACGGGTGTACGTACTAAGATTAGGAAGGGGCTACTCGCTGTCAGGTGAACACGGCAAACTATGTCCCTTCATTGCACGCGCCGTATAATTGCGTGTACCTGTACGATCGCTGACGTCTCAGAACTTTACTGGACATCTTTATTAGCTGTATGTAAGGTTACTGCATTCCTCAAAAGCAATAACGAAAAGCAGCCAAGCAACAGCATCCGCGTACGCAGGGTTCCCCTTCTGTGGGGGCGAAGGTTCGTCGCAGCCCCCCCCCCCCCCCCCCTACTCCCTTTCACCTTTGAGGTCCCCAGATTGGCAGGTATGCAAGTGTGTTGCACGAGAATCCGGGTCCGAGCTAGTTGGTAAAGCGACATGATGAAACTGATAAGTGCACCAAGACAAGGTAAACGAAAACGAACTCACAGAGAGCTACTTCCTACTGATATTTATTGCAAAACGAAGGCGCCATATGTGTGGTTTTCTTCGCTCATCACATGGTAAAACGCATGCTTGAGAACACATGATATTGAAAAATTTTTCTTATTCATGTAGCCTTGCTTATTTCTCTAAAGGTCATAAATGTTAACATTCGCACAAATGCAGGGCGACGAAGCGAAAATCTCTTGATATCATACAGGAATAGTTTTTGACCAAGCACACGAATATGCTATCGAAGGCAAAATTGACTATGAAATTAATGGTGACATGAAATTAACGTGGGTTTCAAAGTAGCAGCCAGCACAAATGAACAGGAATGAAGCAACAAGGAATGGGACCTGAAAACGGTGTGCGTCAAGAGGTAAAACCTAACTGAAAAAAAAAGGGAGGTCGTCAGAAGATAACAACGAAATCCATTGGTTTTGCAAAAACGTAAACACTTTCTTCGAGAGCGACATTAGAGCGCTCGGTCAAAAAAACTTTTCCTGCATGATAGCAAGAGATCTTAGCTTTGTCATCCTGGTTCCGTGCAAATGTTAAGATTTACAATATTTAGCGAAATAAGCTAGACTAAAAAAAATTGCAAAAATTTTTCAGTGGCCTCTGTTCTGAGGCATGGGATGTTACCACATCATAGCAAAGAAAACTACACATATGGCGTGTTAATTTCACAGCACCAGTTGGAAGTACCACTATTTGTGTTTGTTTTCGTTGTCCTTTTCTTGATGCGCTTACCGTTTTCAGTACGCAAGTGTATCTTTCGGGCCTCTCAAGTGGTGCTGTGTTAATTATGACACTTTTATTTGCTTCATTTATGTCGATATTGAGTTACCAACTCGCCCAGGCCACCACTTAATATATCGCCTTCCTCATGTGACTGTCTCCGACTTAGTGCGCGTCCTTGTTTTTGCAGTGCACTAATCACGTGTCTATTTGCCAGCAGCTTGCAGCCACATTTGGCTAAGAGCATGGGCTGTCTCCTGTTTTCAGTTGCCATCTTTGTATTTGAATCGTTTAAGTAGTAGTGACACGATTTCGAGCCATCGCAAAACGAACATTTATCGTTTCCTTGGCATGCAGTGTTAACACTCCTCCACACCGGAGTCAGACACCATGTATCAAATATTTTACTGAAATACAAATAGACGCGAACCTTCGAGGAAGAAAATTAAAGACAGAACGGAAAGGGCGTCAGTCACACGTGGGAGCGTCAGTCAGCGCTCCCACATTTAAATGCTCATATATACCCTACAAAGTGGACGGGGGGTTGACCGCCACTGATGCTTAGTGGTAGAGCATCGGACGCGTTATTCGAAGGTCGCAGGTTCGGTCCCTGCCGGCGGCAAGTTATCTTTTCATCCACTTTGCTTTCTTCACATTTACATTCACAATTACTTCTAATAACATCCCCTATAATTTCCTTGGCATCAATGTCTGTTACTTCTAAATAATATTGTCTGTTACATGGATATTTTCAGGAACTTGAAAAAAAATATAGTATTTATCTGCCAAAGGCACTGCATCGAAACAGCTGCTCATGAATGCACTCGAAGCAGAATAAAATTAAAATGTCTTATAGATTTTTGACAACAGTGAGCCTCACTTGTGGCCTCGTAAGTGAAGTAATCGTTTTTTGACCAATAAGCAACCTGTGAAAGACTGATTATAAAGTGATCCAGTATACCTTATTTATGTAACTGGAGTAGAAGTCTACAGGCGAGCTTCAACAAATACACTGTGTTGTGTTTCCAGCAGCAGTGGTCATTGTATAAGCGCTATTTATCTGCTCACATGGGGGGCTTGCTCGGTCATTGGTGCGTATGGGAAATATCCCTAAAGAGGGAGGGGAGTGCTTGCTTGGGGATTTTACGCTAGTGCAAGTTTAATTTAGTAGATTGAACATCTGTGCTGGGTACATGTCTATGAAAGGATCCTTCAAGGTAAATGATGAATAATGCTACTCTTCTGTCTGAATTGTTAACCATGGTTTATATTTTGTTTATCACCCTATTGTAGTGGCTTACTAGGTTATGGCGTTCTAAGCTAAGCAAGAAGACTTGGTATAAAGGCTGAAAATTGAGTATCCTGGTACATTTCAAACCTTTTGAGAGGTGCATGATATGATTGGAGAAGAATTTTCTTTCCCCACCATGTATCTTTGCTAACATATTGATTAAGTCATTGGTGTAGACTAAAATGTAAAAATGCTTGTGTACGTAGATGTGCACAGTAATAAACCCTCAAGTGGTGAAGTAGTACTAGAGCTTTCTATTATAGGGTACCTCATAATGAGATTCTGATTGTTCCCAATATTTTTAAATGTTTAGTTTAATGTTATGCATGTCTTGTATGCAGACTGTTGAAAGGACAGCGCACTACATCGTCTTCGATGGACTGGGTGCTGACATGCAGTGCACTCTTCATCACATCCCGAAAACTGCGGTTTCGGGTTCAAGACCTCACTCAAAGGGTTGCAGCAGTGGTGGAAGCTCCTCGAAGGGTGCTGCAAATACCTTGTACATTTCTAGAACATTCCTCTGATGCGAAAGTTTCCATCTCAATCTATGTGACCTGCCTATTTATTTTCCCAAAACAAGCATCAGTTTACCACAAGATTAACCGCGATACATGTAGAAAACTATACAGATGCATAATGTTAACATCATTGCATGGTGAAGTGTACACAGCCTACCTGTATGCAACTTAAGAGGGTGATTCATAAATAGTGTGTCATGAATGCAGCAGAAGGTTGTCTGTTCATTAAGCCCTCTATTTACCACAGAATCTATCGAAAGTGCCTCCTCTTGGGCACCGGTATGACCCTGCTTTTTTAACAGTTCTAAGCCTGCTGCGCGAGCTATAATTCTTTACATGTGCAGCTGTGGCATTCATATCTATTTACAGTACATGTTTAATGTTTGTAGCACTCTTGAAACGTAGGTTACAATCTCGGGAGGATGTACAAAGTCAGTCATTAAGCTTTGCTCTGAAAGAGGATTTACCCGGTCTATTTCATTACTGCACCCACCGCTTCCAAAATAATATCAGTTTGCTTGCCACTTTTTGCTCACAGCACATTAATCACAGAGCTTCCAGAAATTTTTGACGATAGGTGTGGCCACAACGAGACGTGAAAGCAGTGGTTTAATGAGAGAGCGGACTATCGACCAGTACTAGGCTTTGTTGCGCATTAAATATGCACACTAGCTTTTACAACTGTTTTGCAACCATGAAAGCAACTTCTACTGTATAGGCCTACTGTATGCACAAATGCAAACACGTAGCCAGAAAACACATGATGTATAAAAAGCACATGCGAGTTCCTTCTATGCAGAAACTGCTTGCAGTTCCAAAACCTCTACTGTCTAATTTGAACAAGCGTCCCCCCTCCCACCTATAGTGGAAGATAATTGGACAAAATTTGGAGGGCGGCCTTTGCTCGGTCGCGAACCAAAATTCAAGATGGTGGCGGAAGAGCCTCTAAGAAAACTGCACACCTGTGCTCCTAATGAAATGCTTTATTAAATACGCATGAGTTTACTGTATTCCCTGAACAGGAGGGAATCCTCGCGTTAAATTTCATGTGTTATGACAAGGGGGGACATTACATAACACATGACATGTGTAATGTCATGTGTTATGACAAGACGTGCGAACTGTGGCGTATCAATGTAGAGATTGCGATGTGATTGCAATGTGATTGCAATTACTTCAGTATATTAGAGAAATAAGGCATGCTGCACTGCACTACTGTTCTTGCTGTTTGTATGCTTCACTGCACTGTACTTGTGAGTTGCATTGAAGCAAGTTAAAACCAGTTCTTCATTTTAAAGTGCAAATAAAGGTTCTTTCGTTATATTTTGATACACATGCCTTGGTCGTTAGTGCGCCATGCCATGCAATTCGCATCCTATTTGATGTCTTCTTTGGCCGCAAATGCGATGCCGCTCTGCGCACTCTAAGAAGGTCTCTGAACAGCCTACAATTTGTCTCTGAATCCTGTACGAGCTCTGTGTTTAATAAAGCCTGATTTCATTTTGCACTATGGATAACTGTGGTAACGTCGTGCTTTGTGAGTGTGATTACTTTGTATATTTTTGTATGTAACCCCCCTGCTGTAATGCCCAATGGGCGATGCAGGTATGCAATAAATAAATAAATAAATAAATAAATAAATAAATAAAAATGTGACAACACATTTTGAGTCACGCCTTCATATTCAGCTACGATTACATTGTGTATGTGAGGGCCATATATCCCGTGCGTCATATGCACCATAAAAACAGCGCTGGGGCCAGGATTTTCCCACTGTGGCAGGAGCCACTATGATTGGTCTAGTGGCCATAAAAGGACTAGAGCCCTTTAGCTCTAAAGGGTTAGCTTTCTAGCGCTTCCATGGGAGCCAACTGGGAGAGGGGTACCGCTCAAATTATGGAATTTTTCGCATGGGCGTTGGGGTGTAATTGTGCATAAACACCCCTACACCCTTTTGCCATATGGGTGTAATCTTGCCATTACACACCCATGGGTGTGAACAAGAATGTTCACACCCATGGGTGAAAATATGGAAATACGCCCATTATATAGGTGTAATCCTGCTTGTTACACCCATTTTTTGGGGTGTAGGGGTGTGAGTTATAGACACCATATTACACCCATATGGGTGTAATCTGGTTGACAGTGTACGCTAAGTTAGCGGGCGTTGCGGGCGTAGCGTTAGCGTAAGGGCGTCATATGAGTTTCAGAATGTCCGCCTCGGTGGATCAGTGGCTAGGGTGCTCGGCTGCTGACCCGAAGGTCGCGGGTTCGATCCCGGCCGTGGCGGTCGCAATTCGATGGTGGCGAAATGGTAGAGGCCCGTGTACTGTGCCATGTCGGTGCACGTTAAAGAACACCAGATAGTCAAAATTTCCGGAGTCCTCCACTACGGCGTCTCTCATTATCATATCGTGGTTTTGGGACGTTAAACTCCACATATTATTATTATTAGTTTCAGAATAGCGTTTGTCCTCCACAAATGGTGACGCCGCAAAGGGGCTTTGCGGGCCGCACGCTATTTCAGATTTCCTGCGGGTGGACCGCAAGCGCTAACGGCGGTTAGCGTTATGACGCATGCGCAGTGGCAGCGACCGCAACTGATAGCGTACGCTATCCGTTGCGGTCGCTAATAGGGAGTTTTCACATAGCGTACGCAAAGCTTGCGGGCGTTGCGGCGCATGCGTCGTACGCTCACCTCTTGCGGGCTCCCGTTAAGTGACGCCCGCAACGCTACGCCCGCAAGCCTTGCGTACGCTATTTGAAAACTCCATAATGTGGAGTTTTCGAATAGCGTACGCAAAGCTTTGCGGTTGCGTTTGCCGCAACTGCGCATGCGTCATACGCTAACCGCTTGCGGGCCCCCGTTAAGTGACGGAAATAGCGGGCGACCGCAAAGACCGCAAAGCTTTGCGTACGCTATTCAAAAACTCCCTAATAACTAACTAATAGGGAGTTTTAGAATAGCGTAAGCTAAGTTAGCGTTCGTTGCGGTCGCCCGCTATTTTCATCACTTAACGAGAGCCCGCAAGAGGATAGCGTACGATGCATGCGTTCGCGACAAACGCTAACGCAAAGCTTTGCATACGATATTATAAAACTTCCTAATGAAACGCCGCGCGCGCCGAACGACGTGCGCGGCGTTCCGTCGCCGCCGTCGAAGCTCCCCGCCGCATCACCGCTCACACCCCTCGCACCCCTCATCGTCGCTCGCACCCATTCCCAGAAAGGGGAACCTGATACATCACCGCCTCTCTACAGTCCACGAACTAAGTCCTATGTTTCATCTTGCAAGCAGAAGCGTTTAGCGGTGCTGGACTACTCAGCCTGCAAATTGAATTAAGCTGGCACGGGGCGGAAAAAACTACCTGCACACTAGCACGTGACGCCACCCGTTTTATGTTTTGCGATATTTTGTGCATGTACGGCACAACAGCTATCTTGTTTCGTGCGATATCAGATTCCCCTTTCTTGCGGAAAGCAGTACGTCGGAAAGACTGGGCGCTGTCTGAATGACAGGTTACGAGAGCACTGCAACCTTGTAAAGAAGGGTAACGATGGCTGGCTCGCGATGCATTGCAGAGCCTATGGGTGCGCCCCGTTTTTTTGAGAGCACCAAGGTGTTCTTCACAAACTGTGATGAACTAACCAGACTAATAGTAGAAGCCGCCAAAATCGCAAAGTTGGGCAGCGATTGTTTAAGCACGCGTCCCTGTCCCTGTCAGAAAAAGAATTGTATTTTTTGGAACGTGCATTAGTATTGTTGTTGGTTCGCATATCTTGTAAAAAATGGTATGATAAGAAAATATCACTTCTCTGCGCGTCTCCTGTAAAAATGAGAATAACAAAAAAGTACTTCGCTGCGCATGACAACCTGGCTGTAGCGTTTGAGCCCCACCACTGTATATATTGGTACCTTCGGTTGAAATAAACCATTTTGTTGAAAGTTAGCGCACCGTGTTGTGTCCTCCCTTCTCGTCCTTGGGTCGCTTTGCGCTAAATATTACCTATAGTCGGGTACAACTTTAGAAGGCAGCGGCGTTTTCCCCTCAAAGGCGGATGCACACGAGCCTCCACCAATAGGCGCGCACTTCAGTTGACGTCATGAGCCGGACGGCCGGTGACCCCGCCGACGGAGAACAGCTGCCATCGTTGCTGGCCAGCTCAGCGCGCAAACGACCGATCGTTGGCAGCAGTGTGATAAGATAGCCGAGCGTCTAGCTGCCCGAATGAGCATTTTGAGCTCGCCAACGATAATCAGGCTTAACAATAGTGTTTCAATTCAGATATGCCAGCATTGAAATGTGTTTCTATGGCACTTCTTAAATCGAGCACGATGTGTGCAGGACGTTGCTTATGAGAATTGAGCTTCTATTATAAGGAATACGCCATAAATGGAACTGCTTATTTATTTGAGAGGTTACGGTATGGACGGTTGGCTGTTGTGAACCCGCCGGCAAAAATTTGGTAGCCCTACTAAGGGCTTGTTCTTTCGTTAATAAGAAGCCGCTATGCTTCGTCGAGTGGCTCAATGCCAGACAGCTCGCAGTCGGAGTCGCTTTCTTCAGCCAGCTGTTCTTCACCCAGCTGTTCGCAACCGCAAATAAAAAAAACAAGAGAGAAAGAAAAAAAATAATAATTAAAAAATAAGCCTAACACATAGAAAAAAAATAAGCATGTGCAACCACACAAAAAGTATATATGAACCTTATGCTATAAAGCCAGCGACTGCTTTATAATTACACGCCTGGTGCCGTCGATCTTGCTCCGCAGGAGACGACGCACAGCGTTGTAGAAGGCACGGAGTTATTTTTCTCTCGCGATCCGGCATGTACTGCAGCATTTCCATCATGACAATTTTGCCAAACCACTCGTCAAGATACACAAATCTTACTTATACCGACAAATACGCGTTTTAGAAGCAGTCACAATTTTTTGAGCGGGACTTTCTTTAGTCGCGGAGGCAATTGGCTGCTGTGCTTTGGTCACCTGGGCGGGGCCTCTCCTGTCTTCTGAGGTTGTACCCGTCTACAATGTCTTACCAACAAGGCCGAATTTCTCCCATTGTTGGCTGTCCCTCAGAAGTTATGGACGCTTCTTTATGGAATAGGACTTTGCTGCAAGAATTCAGTCTCGCGATCGGCGTTATTAGGAGGGTGTCATGCGGAATGAGTAGAAACAACCGCTTGCCATCACACGCTTTCTGCCATGATTCCTCGTGCGCGGTTGCCGATCGCTTTTCCGTGATCGTCAGCCTGCCTTTTTTAACACGGTGGCTGCCTTCGCACGGAAGAAGCTGTTGTTCCACGCTTAGCTGGCGACAATGAATACAGTTGAGCGTGGAGAAATAAAGGCTGACGACGCTGCCGCACGCAGCATCCAGAGAAATATGCTGAGTACGATATTAGGCCGACATGAGGACCACGACGTTGTAGAGATCTCCGGCGCCCGACAAGTACGCACAGCTGCCTAAGAAGATGTTGAGGCGCCGTTTACAGCAATGCCGTATTTTTTTGGTTATAACCCTCACATCCCCAAGTACAAACAGGGGAGAAACAAATAATTTGAAACATCCACCCGTATTGCCGTGAAACCCTCTTCTTTGCGTTATTGTAAAACACTGCCGTGAAGTAAAAGTGCGCCCCGAAATTCGCAATGAAAACACGGCAGCTTCTATAAACTTTTTATATCGAATTTTACGATATATATAACTAATTGCTGCTTTTTCTTTTTTTTTTTGCAAGTTCGATATATGCGGGATTTACTGTAGATCGCTTAAGCTGTGAATGTTTTTTTTTTCACTCAAACGCACAATTTTTTTTCCTTTCCGTCAATGTCTCAACAAGCCAAGTGCATGTTAAAGAGAGAGGGCGTGCAAACACGGACAAAAGGGAGAAGTGAAGACACCACAAATGCCATTCCTAACATTTCTCTTGTGTCCATGCTTACACGCCGTGTTTTTTAACATGAATACGTACCTACCAACCTAGCTCAGCGTTCTACCATTCCAAGTCAAGTGCCTTGATATAGACATGGCACCAAGCCCAGAAATCTGCACAGGGGGGGCAAACAAGTGACTTCATACAGCTGTTTAAGATTTTACATCCTGTTATTGTATGGCATCTCTGACGTGCACTTGTTTGCCACAGGCTGTCTGAGTGTCTAACAGAAAAAATGAAAACTGTGCCATGAATTGCCCTTGTCATGCCCATAGAGCGACATAGTCATGGTTCAGAAATTCCGCAAAGCGCACCTCGCATGCTTTCAGTTGGCGCAAATTTATACGTCTACAGTCACAGGCATGCGAGCGAAAAGTAATTCTGAGTGTGATGCCGCAGGTGCTTCGTGCTTTCGTGCATTTAATGCCGAAATAAATAAATAGTGCAATGAGATATTCACGTACATTGGTTCTTGCGCTCTTGAGCCAAAGATAAAATAGTTTATTATAATTTCAAATTCGTTCTGGCTTTAAAACCAATGCGTTTCACTGAATATTGCTTTTAAAAATTATGATTCATGGTTATCCTGAACAATACGCGCATCCGTTGCCTGTAGTTACCTCTCTTATGGCCGTACATTCACATATGTTAATGAAATGGCCAAATATGCGTTGAGCGCATTGAGAGAGGAATTTCGCAAAATCTTTTCGCAAAATCTTTTTGGAAAGTGAACAGCAGTGCAGCACCGTGTTTTTCTCTGCAATGTTTCTAGGGCATATATCCGTCAGGTGAGGATATGGACGGCTGAAAAACGACACTAAGTTCCAGAGATACAGCACCGTTATAGTTTGACCGCCTAGAAGCACAGAAGGCTATGTCTCACAGTGGATGAGGCGAGAGGAGGCAGTAAAATCAACAGAAAGATGACAGAGAACGACAATTTTGTGTGGCGCTCAGGGATCTTGACAGGCCAACATTTGTTATCTTCAAAGCATGAAAGACAAAAAAAAAAGAAAAGAAATTGGCACAGCTACGCAGTACCGGTGTATGGACTGTGGATACAGCGCCGCTGGTGACCTTGCCCTCCTCCTTTCTCGCATCCTCAACCTCACTTGTCTTACCAAACTTCTTGATTTAATGTAGTACACATGACTATGCTCTGTTTTACTCTGTCCGCTCCTATTTTTCCGTCACCTCACCATCACTTCCATTGCCCACCACCTTCCTATACTATACAATACACGGCTACGTCACGCTTTCTCACTATGTTTATTCATTTCTCTTTCTTTCTTTCTTTCACTATTATTGCGATAGCAATTATATGGACTCTCTCGGCTGCTTTTTGCCGTCGGCGTCATGTCCCGTATATGTATGTATGTAAATATAAAAGCCACGAAGAAAAATATTTCAGAAAATTATTTTCCGACGCGCGAAATCGAACGAGTGACCTCTCGCTCCGTAGCGCGCGGCGCTATCCGCTAGGCCACAGAAGCGCACATCCTTCAGCATGCTAACGGCGAGCTATTTATATACACCATTCACCGCTGGTGGTACGCCGATCTCGGGGGGAATATTAGCGTGTTTTCTGCCTTACCAGCAAACCAGCGAGATGGCGCGAAGTGCGCGCTGGGCACCACTCGTTGAAACCTGCCCTTTGCCCTCTCGGCGTAGTCACCCGTGCCCGTGCGCGCGCGCGTTTATCTAGAGATAGGGGACGGGGGGCGGTTTTACAACGTGTACTTTCGCCGGAAACATTGCGTTTAGGTTACAGAGCGCACAAAGGTCACTTCGCTCGCCGCAGAGGCCCCGTTCGCGAAAGAAGCGCGCTGTTCAAACACAGAGAAGTAACAACTGTGACACTTGTTAGTTCGTGCTCGTCCTGTGTATACCTGTGGGTATATTTCGTGCGCCCTTTGTGTTTGAGCAGAGCGTTAAGTATCGAGCTGTGAAACGTTGTTAGTTCGCGCTCGTCCTGTGTTTGTTCTTTTCGTGCGTCCTTTGCGCTTGATCAGCGCGCTCCAAATTTTAATCTGCTTGGCGTTCTTCGCGCGAAATCCCTATACTGGTGCTATCGAATTCATAGCTTCGCCCTTGCGGCGAAACACTGTGACTTTTTTTTTGTTGCTCTCGATTTCTGTCTTTCATTCTGTCTTTCTTTCTCTTTCTGTGCATCATTTTCTTGCTCTCTCGCCCACAGCAACGCAATCTATGGTCTTCATAAATTCCTGTTCTGGTACCGTGCTTAGACAACCGAGTAGTTGCCATGCACGACTTCGAACCATGGGTAGCCTGGATTGAATCCCGCCTCGGCAAGGAATTATAGTTCGTTAAATTAAATATTTTTCTGCTCCTCTCCACTTCGTCGGGCACAGTTTCCGCTTAAGGATTGCCCCCTCTCTCCCTTGTCTCAGCACACCTTGTTTATTAGGCTTTACTCTTTCCCACACCAGCCTCCGACCTCCTTCTCCGCAGCTCTCCATCACTCTCCCTCGCTTCGCTCTCCCTGTAATCTCTTCGCTTTATCTCTCACCTGCTGTACTTGGCAGTGCTATTTGCCCTATTAATGTGGCACATCCACCCGAGTTTCTGCGCATGACATGCATACGACTGGCGGCTTTCACATTCTATGCTGGTTAAAACATGCATTCACAGCTGCTACAGTGCTTCCTGTAAATTGACATCTGCTTGCAATTTCCGTCGAATAGGAAAGTTATGGATGCCACGAGCCAACAAAGATGAGTGCAACTCAGTCACAGGAAAAAGGTTCAACAACTGTGAGTGAGAAAGTATAGCTCATGGAGGGCCATAAAAATTCAGGATGTCCCACATGAGTTGAAGAGTATCAGCGCTTCAGACTCGTGCCCGTAAAGGCTCCACCGCGTCTGCGGTGCCGCTTGTCCGTGGTTGCCGACGGTGCCACGTATGCAGATACGGTTGAGTTCCCCGTTGTAGGCTGTGTTGAAGCGTTGCCCTTGATGGGGCTCATCGTAATATACGGTGAAGTGTACCTGCGCCACAGAAGACAGGCGGCGTCCACGGAGGCACCATTGCTGAGGACGACACGGAAGAAACAGCCCGAAAGTCGAGCATCGACGTCACGCCGATTACGAAATTGGGTCCACTTGACGAAGGCATACATAATATAATAAGCCAGCATAATATGTGCGTAATCCACCGCACAAGCAGACAGACTTCAGCTGCTTCCGCGACTACACAGTAACTCACAGATGAAAACTCTCAATCGTGGTATACAAGCTGAAACAACACGATGTATGATCATGTGGGTGTGCAGAACCAAGAAGTCAAACTGGCAGAGAATGAAGGAAAGATGGGAAATAGTTCGAGGCGCTCGTTGCTTTGTTAAACACAACCTAATGTAGCCCACAGTCAATGAAACGATTCACTTATTTATTGGGCGAACTTGTGCGCAGTGAAAGGAACAATGAAAGGAGTACAAGCAAGTAGAACTCAAACTACCATGGTAAAGGAAAGCACGGTTGTCGGTCTTTGATAATCTGATCGTTAGTGAAACACATGAATTTTTTTACATGCGCCATCGTACATTACAGCTTCCTTGCACATGCATGCATATTATACCGATGTGTATATATGCATGCATGTGCATGCGCGTGTGTGTATATAGACTAGGTGTAGTCTATTGTCTTTCTCTCATCAATGTTTTTTTTTCTTTTATGTGAATAAGATACATTTCGTTATTATGTTTAATGCTATATTCTTTATTGTAATTTTCCTGTATTCTATATGCTGCTCCACATTTTATTCACTGTTTACATATTTCGCAGTTATCTATTGGGATGACCTGTTACTACTGATATGTTTATCTACTGATATGTTTCTTTCACCGAGCATGTATATTGTCACGTGGTCGTGACGTCGACGAAGGCAGCAGGCGATGTGTCCAAGATGAAACTGTTTATTAGGCCGAACTTGTGGCCGGTAAACGGAAAGTTAGTTTACAGCAATACACACGGTATGCACTGATAACGGCGAACAGAGCGTCGGCCGTCCGATCAACTGACAAGCGGTGAAGCGCGTCGGCATTTATACGCGTGTCATCGAATATTCCAGCCTTATCGCTGGTTGTCGCGAAAGCTCTGGAATAAGCTCGCGTGTTCGCGTCTTGCGCGCAATCTTAACACAACGATCTACAATAATCGCGGAGCTTCTAGAAAAATGAGGCGCGGTTTGCCAGTCTTTGTGGGCGTAAACCGAATACAGCAAAAGTATACGAAACGCACGTGGCAATATCAAGGTCAGGCGCAACGTGTGCCTTGAAGTCTAGCCCTGCCCTGTAATTTTGGTTTCCGGGCCTCGTCAAGCTGCAGACCGCAGCTTTTAGCCCTGAAATCCATTCCGAATGTATTTGGAAAAATAAAGAATTTGAAATTTGAATCGCTCGCACTTGCCACTTGCAGTATTTCTAGAATAAACTCCATCACCCACTTCGTGCGTACAATCTGATCAGAACTGTTCTCAAGCGGGACATTGTTTTGGGTGACTTGGTGCATCGTTGAAAAAGCGGCACAGAAAGATAGGGACGAAGGCACAGAACACTGGACGTGCGCTGAACTTATAACTGAGTTTTGACTGAGTATCCACGCTTTTTACGAGTGCGCGAAATCATATAACATTTCCATACAATAGAGAGAGATATACGCAAGCAAAGGCAGGAATAACCAGACGCACGTCCGGTTAGCTACCCTGCGCTGGGAGAAAGGATAAAGGGGGGCGAGAAGACAGATGGAAGAAGTGGAGGGAAGCGGGATGCGCAGAATCACGAGCACACTTGCGGGAGCACATCCAGTCTACAGGCGGTCGCTCAGATTTGTTGAGTTCAGGTACTTCAGTAGCGCTTTAGTTGCATTCTGCGCTCTCGAAGTCCACGTCCAAGGTCCTAGAATCTTGTGTACCGAAGATTGTAGCACATTGGATGTGGGCTTTCCATACAAAACTTCCAAACAAAAACAGCAGAAAAACAATCACGTCCTGGTCTGTAGTTAGCAGCGGCATTAGATGAAGACTGCACGACCAAAGTTTTGTGAAGATATGTAGGGTGTGTTCACAAAAGAGCGTCGATCGGTGCATGTCCGCCGACCCCCTTTAATTTGGCTGACAAAAAATATTTTTGCTATCCGAGTCCCCAGGGCCACGAAACCATTCTTAGCATTGTTAAAAAAAAACACTTCATTTTAGTCAAAAAACGTTCGGAAGTATCCTCGCTGCAGAACAACAGTTTGCGAATTGCGCGAAAATAGAATTTAGACCAGACCCTACAAATGACCTATTGCAGCTGTAAGTCTCAAATTTTTTTCTCGCCATCCTATGAGTACCATCCGTTTACAAAATGTTGTTATCTTGCAGTTTTCCTGCCCATATTTTATCATGAAAAATCCCAAATTCGGAGTATTCCTAAATAATCCTCTGCTTTCATATTTCTTCATCCGCGCCTCTGTTACTCCGAATTTCCAGAATTTCCCAGAGTGTTGCCACACATTAGTTTACCAATTGTGCTAAATACGATTGCTGAGAGTGACGTCAAACGCAAACCAGAAATGCATAATTGAAGGCATCTCTCTAAAAATGCAATATTTTGAAATGCAATTAAAATAAAGGCCATCTCCTATTTCCTTTAAACTCCCCAGAATCAAAGCCAGACGCCTGTTCTGACTTGATCTGTAAAAACATGCTGCATTATTTTTATATCGGAATTACAAAGACACCAATGTGTCCAAATGGACGTTCACTAGCAACCATTTTCATTGGGCAAGGATGCAGGTTACAATAGCCATTGTCAGGAATTTCAGCTGGTGAGTATGTTCCCTAGTGTTCACAAAACATCTGATAGACTGATGAAAGACGAAGAGTTGCTTTAAAGCGCAAATTGGTGTGCATGCGTATTTGTCCTCGTCGTAGTATTGTTCCTGGCGATTGCAATTATCGGAAAAAATTCCTCTAGATGCACACTCGAGCCGGGTTTTCGCACGCTACACTTTCTTCAGCCCTAATTCACACAGGTCGCGAGACAGGCATTGAAGGAAGACTAGGTCCCCGCACAAAGCGTCCTGGAGACGGCCCCCCGATCTCTGCCTTAATGCGCCTGGCGTAGGACGTCCGACAATGACGTCTCCTTGTCATCGCCATCTTTAGGGGGAAAATTTCTGTTGAGTGAATGATTAAGTTTAGCTCCTGAGAAGCATTCTGCTAAGAAACAAAATTTTCGACATACACAGACACATGTGTAAGTTTTATGCCGATCTGTTTGACGAGACTGAAGCAGTTTCCAAGACGGAGGGAATATCTTGTGGCAAAAAGCTTATAAAGAAGGTGTTACCAAAATCTTTTAAACTCCTAAAGTTCCACTTATAGCTAATTTTTTTTCTTCTGCTTGTTCAGATAGCGTTCAACGCTTGCTTTGAGCTTTGCAACTGAGTCATAAATCTCAGGCGAGTACAAAAAGCACATGGACACTTACATTGGCTGATCAGTAGAGGACTGCCAGGCAATTGACGACGATTGACGGACGTGAAAGCTGATGCGCTGTGGCGGTTTCAACCTTTCTCAAAAGTACTGAGCTGTTTATTTCACTGTCGTTTCGTGATCACGAGAGAAGATATTTACAGATTAGAAATTGCGGCGGTACAGGCAGCGTTTTGCAGCCCCCGCGCGCTGAAGAAAAAAAAAGCGATTCAATAAATAAATAAATAAATAAATAAATAAATAAATAAATAAATAAATAAATAAATCATTAAAAATTAACAACTCATTACTCTTCAGAAAGACTGAAATCGCAACAGCGCATCAGCTTTCACGTCCGTCAGTCATATCGTCGACTGCCCGGCACTTTTTCCTACTGAGCAATCAACATATGCGAGCATGCATGTGCTTCTTGCACTTTCCTAAAATTTCTGGCTCAGTTGCACAGCTCGAAGCACGCGTTCAACGCTATCTGAACAAGCGCAAGAAAAAGATTAGCTATAAGCGGAACATTCGGAGTTTCAAAGATTTAAATGATGCCCTGTTTCATGAGCTCGATGCCACCAGAAACTCCCTCCGTCTTGGGAACGGCTTCAGCCTCTTCAAATAGATCGGCATAAAATGTACAGACGCGTCTGTGCCTGTCGAAAATTGCGTTTTCTGAGCAAAATGCTTCTGAGGAGATGAACTTAGTCATTTAATCAAGAGAAATTTCTCCCCTGAAGATGGCGGTGACAAGGAGACTTCATTGTCGAACGTCCTAAGCCAGGCGCATTAAGGCGGAGATCGTGGGGGCCGTCTCCAGGACACTTTGTGAGGGGACCCAGCCTTCCTTCAATGCCTATCTTGCGTCCTGTGTGAATTAGGACTGAAGAAATTTGTAGCGTGCGAAAAGCCGGCTCGAGCGTGCATCTAGAGAAATTTTTTTCCGATAATTGCTTTCGCCAGGAACAATACTACGACGAGCATAAACACGCATACACACAAATTTGCACATTCAAGCAGCTCTTCGTCTCTCATCTGCCAATGTGATGTTTCGTGAACACGAGAAAACATACTTAATGCCTAAAAATCGTGGCAATGGCAACTATAACTGCATACTTGCTCCATCAAGTGGTTGCTAGTAAAAGACCATTTGGAATATTGGGTATCATTGTAACTAACATATAAAAATAATGCAACATGCTTTTTGGAAATTAAGTTAGAGCACGCGCTTGGCTTTAATTGTGGGGGTTTAAAGGAAATAGGAGATGGCCTTTATTTTAATTGCATTTCAAAATACTGCATTTTTAGGGACATGCCTTCGCTTATGCATTCTTGGGGTTTGTGTTTGACGTCATTTTCCGGCAATAATATTCAGCACAATTGGTAAACTAATATGTGGCAACCCTCTGCGAAATTTTGGAAATTCTGAGTAACAGAGGCGCGGATCAAGAAATAGGAAAGTAGAGAGTTATCAAGGAATGTACCGAATTCGCGATTTTTCGTCATAAAATATGGGGAACAAATCTGCAAGATCACAGCATTTTGTAAACGCATGTTACTCATAGTACGCTAAGAAACATTTTCATACTCACAGCTGATATAGATCTTTCGTCAAAGTTCTCGTCAAAGTTCAATTCTCGCGCAATTCGCAAAAAGCGGTTCTGCTGAATGGAGACTTCATGCTTTTTTTTAACTGAATGAATAAACGAATAAACTTGATTTTAAGTGAGTGCGGCCGTTTTCTCCGGGCGAGGCGGGGGGAAGAGGGGATTAACCCCTGTCCAGTCCCACCATTCGTCGATGATGATGGCGGTGCCTCAGGTGACGGCTCGAAGTCCTTGGACCCGGGCGGCATCTTTGGCTTGCCGGACGGCCCAGAGCTGGTCGGCCAGCTCATCACTGGTGAGCTCTGAGGCAAAACTTTTTTTGCACAGAACTCAGATTTGTTTGCAGAAGGGTGTCTTGAAGGACCAGTTGGTACATGTTACTGCGAGTGAATAGCGCGAAAACGGGACTAAGACAGAGGAACCGACAGCACAAGCGCTGACGAACAACTAGCGCATGTATATTGCGTCGGAAAATACATACCAAAATTAAGAACTAAAAAGAAACGAAAACATGAACTGTCGCATGGTCAATGGTGATGAACTCACACTGAAAGTCCGCCACGAGTCAAGATTTCTATTCAACTCGATAAAAACACGACTTATTTATCTAGAATGGCGATTGGGAGCTCGCTGATGCCCGTGCTCCCCTTTTCCTTGATATGAAAGGCTTCATTGATTTCACGCTCGATGCCATTTTGATACCTTGAGAGCACCTCACAGTCATTGGAGAGCGGAGTGCATGCAGCCGCATGAGGAACAACGAGCTGCCAAGGTGCTGCTTGTCGGTGACCTAGGATTGCACGCATGCTCTCTAGGGTGGCCGTTCAAGCAGCTGCCCGTTTGTCCCGTGTAAGAACGGCCACATGACATTGTCAACGCATTTGACGTATTTCGTCCTGTGGTTCTATACACATCTGCGCTTCTTGGGCTCTTTAGCGTTTACTTGTCTGCACAAGCGGCCGAGTTTGCGGGGAGCTGAAAAAACGAGCCTGACACCCACTTTGCTTACAATCCTTTTGAGCACGTGGCTAACGCTGTGGACGTACGGAATAAGAGAAGTCGCCTGCCGTTCCTGTGCTATGCGTTTCTTAGCGTCTCCCCTGAAAAGCTCGCTTGGTAGCTTTGTGGCCAAGGCACACAGGTATACAGTCCATGATGGGGGGCCTTTATATCCAGAAAGAGGGTATATGTATTGGCTCTTGCCTTACACCCTCGTTGAACGATTTACATTTGGCACGCCTTGACAGGCAGTTGCAGGATGCCGGTGCTGGCCTTAGTGTCCTCAAAGTCTTTCAGTTCGTCAATGTTTTCCTAGTGCTGTTCGAGCTTCACAGGTCAATCGACGAAGAAACACAAGCAATTTTCGGTGTGTCGGAGGCCACCCTCGACGCATTCACTTTAACCAAGGAAATGCCCACGGACGGTCGCTTAAGGTTTTTGGACCTTGTTTTGTTTGTCGGTGGCCAGCACACATGCTGGGAGTGTGCGCTCAGGTCCCAGAAGGGGCTTCTCCCGTTCAACTCGGCGGATACAAAACTCGTGAAACGCGGAGTTGCCACAGGTGTTCTCAGGAGTGCACTCAAGAGGTCCTGTTGTCATCAAGTGCAAAAAAGCTTTGGTGCTCAGGTCCAGCGGTTTAAATGTGCCACCTATCCGATGGAACTCCTGTGTGTCTTGGCCACAAAGCTACTAAGCAAGCTTTTCAGGGGAGGCGCTAATAAACTCACAGCACAGGAACGACATAAAACTTTTGTGATTCCGTACATCCACGGCGTTAGCCACGCTCTCACGAAGATTGTAAGCAGATCGGGTGTCAGGCTCATTTTTTCAGCGCCCCGCAAACTCGGCCGCATGTGCAGGTAGGTAATCGCTGAAGAAGCCAAGAAGTGCATATGTGTCAAGAACCGCAGGACGCAATACGTTGAATACGCTGACAACGTCGTCTACGACATTCCTTTGTCGTGTGGCCGTTTTTACACAGGACAAACCGGCCGCTGCTTGAATGACCGCCTAGAGGGCATGCGTGCAATCTTAGGTCACCGACAAGCAGCACCTTGGCAGCTCATTGTTCCTCGTGCGGCTGCATGCACACCCCTCTCGAATGACTGTGAGGTGCTCTCAAGATATCAAAATCGCATCGAGTGTGAAATCAACTAAGCCTTTCATATCAAGGAAAAGGGGAGCACGTGCGTCAGCGAGCCCTCAATCGCCTTTCTAGAGAAAGAATTCGCGTTTTTATCAAGTTGAGTAGGATATCTTGTCTCGTGGCGGACTTTCACTGTGACTTCATAATCGTTGACCATGGGACAGTTCATGTTTTTGTTTCTTTTTAGTTCTTATTTTCGGTGCATATTCTCCGACGCAATGAACTTGCGCTAGTTGTTCGTCAGCTCTTGTGTTGTCTGTTCCTCCGTCCTAGTTCCGTTTTCGAGCTGTTCACTCGCAGTAAGATTGCTTTCGTAGCACTGGGGATTCGCGGGGCAAAATATTTTTTCTTAAGCGGAATTCGAAAAGGTTCCGTGGACATGCAACGACGTTCTTATTTGAACATGCCCTGTAGATATCTGAATGATTTTTCATTATACTGATAAACGCGCCGGGCGATAACCCATCCGCGCAGTTTGCAATGTATTTATGTCATTTGGGAACCAATGAAGTGAGCAGACCGTACGTTTAAAATCCAAGTTAATCGTAAGCTTCCATATTTTTAAGTATTTTGTTGCGATTCACGCATGACTGTATTTGCGGGAATCACCCTATAAGGTCCAAGAAGGCCCTACTGCCAGGAGGTAGCGCTTACCTTAAGCTTGTAAAGCGCGGTTATAATAACAAAATGCCTCAACTAAGCCTTGAACAATTCATGTGTTCATATCTTGCGAGACAGCTTTCGCAATCAAATCATCTCGCTCAAGAAAGCCGGCCATCCTTCGAATGTGCTATTTTTTTAAAGTGTTTGTAAAGAGCTTCTGTAGGAAATTAAACTGCCAGAAGATAAGGACAATACAGAAAATACTAAGAAGAATGTGGAAGCGATTCTCTATATTCTCATAATGCAAAAATAAATAATAACGTCTCAGGACAACATCTTTCATGCACCGTGCGTAATGCAACATTCGTGGGCGATGACAGCGCATCACGGCTGCTAGGTACTTCGACACAAAGAGCATTCCCTAACGATACACTTGAGAGAGAGAGATGGGATGCGGAAAGGCAAGAGGGAGGTTAACCGGAAATCAAATATCTGGTTGGCTACCCTGCACTGGGGAAGGGGCAAGGGGAGACAGAAAAGTAAGGCAAGAGAGGAATGAGAGAGGGAGGGAAGCAGAAACACACACAAACATAGGAGTGTCACAAGCGTTCAACAGAAGCGGGTTCGCTCGCAGGAACTTCAACAGCGCCTTCGTCGCTTTCAGGCGTGCAGCTCGATCTCCCCGGCATTTCAATATCGACTTCTCAGAAAGAGGCTCGTCGTCGAGTCGCGCAAACACTGCTGCGAGGGACTGCCTTTGAGAGCTGTACTGAGGGCACTGACATAAAATCATGTGCAATGGTTTCATCAGTGCCGCAATGTTCACATGCAACACTGTCACCCATCTGATGCGGCAAGCAAAGGCGTTCGTAAACGACACCCCAAGCCGCATGCGGCAGAGAACGGTCGCCTCAGATCGGGTTAGGCCAGATGGAATTTCCAGTCGTAGACACGGATCCAGGCTGTGAAGACGGGTGTGGAGAAAAGCGGGCGTGTTCCACGTAGACCTGGCGACATCATGCGCGAGCATATTAATCTTTGCTGCTGCGTCGCATCTAGATAGTGGAATAGGTTCCATCTCGCCATTTTCATGAGCATTCTTAGCTGCGTCGTCGGCATGCTCGTTACCAGTGATGCCGCAGTGACCTGGTAACCATTGAAGAGTTACGTCGTGCCCCTTGTCTATTAGCTGATGGTATAGCTGTCGTATTTCCAGCACCGAATTAGGTCTTGAGGCCCACGACGTAGAGCAGTTCGAAGGCACTGCAAAGCTGGTTTCGAATCGGTAAAAAATAGTGTACTTTAGTGGAACTTCTTTGTCGATCCTGCGGAGCGCGCTGCGGGTACCGCGAGCTCCGCGGCTGTCGATGTCGTCTTGTGTGACGTTCGAAACTGGATGCTTTCGGCCTTTGCTGGGAAGATCGCAGCTCCTGCAGATCCTCCAACAGTTGTCGATCCGTCCGCGTAAAGTTTAACATGGTCTTTGTATACTTCGTGCAGCATGTAGAGTCAACTGCTTCAGAGCTGGCAAGTGTTTACAAAATCCCTGTGACCTGTGGACGCCAGCATATTGTCACGAGGTTTTGTTGGCGGAGCAAGCAATCCCAACCGGTAAAGATGAAATACTCTATTACTGAGCTTGTGCCCTCTAAAATGATGACACTCGAAGTGCAACGATGTCGGCACACACAGGCGTCAATCGTCGAATTACCTGATCGCGGAGAAATCCGTCAGATTTTGATACATATGCCATAGTACATCCCCGTGTTATCACTGAAGGCCGAGTACAATGTGAAATGTACACATTCATAGGCGTTGGGCACGCGCTGTTTGTAGAACAGTCGGCGTCATTCGCGAAACATCACGTAAGTAGATATTCTAAAAGACAGGGCGTACAAACACGCACGCAAGAGAGAAGTCAAGGCACCACAAATGCCAACTAACAACTCATGATGCACACGATCGCCCTACTACCGAGGAGGCAGCGCTCGCTTTAAGCTTGTGAAGCGTGGTATAATAGCAAATTGCCTCAACTGGGGCCTTGAACAATTCATGTGTTCCTGTCATGCGAGAAAGCTTTCGCAATCAAATCATCTCGCTCGAGAAAGTTCCTTAGAAAAAAAAAGGAAGTGGAGGCGTCGCCTGCCCCAAGCAATAAAGCGCGTGACGAGAAAGTGGAAAAGGCGGTCGTGGTGAAATAAAAGCACGTGTCAATATAGCGCGAACTGGAAGGTACTACAAGTGAAAGAGCTAATGAACACAATTTGAATGCACGAAGTAACAAAACGGGAAACTCTTTAACCGAACGTTGCAAAGATTGCTGGTGCGCACCTACGTTCGACAAAGCCCAGTATTTAAAGAAACCAAGATGTTAAAGGAAACATGAAATTGTAGACACATATTATTCACTAAAATGATCGATTCACTTGTTTAAAATTTTGTGCCAAGGGTGTCGGTTCCTCGAACATTTTTTTGTTGATTGTTAAACACATTTATTGTCAATCTATTTTTATTAACTCCCTGTTGCGTCTCTCTACATTTCGTTGTCATTTTTTTTAACATGGTGATTGCGCGCACACAGTGTAACCTGCGAACGTTGGGGGGTAATATTGATGATTCAGGTGAAGCTTATTATAACTTACAGAAGTGGGTGGCGTCGTACGCCATGAACCGTCGCGAGCGTACGCAAACACGGTGCGCGAAGGCGCGGCGCTCCCATGCGTATATGTATGCGACGTTTTTCCTATAATTTATGTCCCCTCGGTCGCGTGCGTGTCTGCAATTAGCCATTTCTGACATAGCGAATCCGATCTTCTATTGAGGTGACTTCTCATTTCACGTTGTCATATTTGGTTTTTGCTTGAACATGAACGCATGACCGTCGTTGCTGCTTGTAACAACTAAAGTGTTAGCTGCTAACATAGGTCGGCAAAAAAAAAAGTGGTACTCACTCAGACTCACTCAAGAAATATACCTCGCGCTTTCGACTCACTCAGACTCACCAAAATTTTACTGAGTCGGACTCACTCGGACTCATACTCACGAAAATTTGCATAAACCGGACTCACTCGGAGTCAGAATCACCAAAATATTACTCACCCAGACTCACTCAGACTCAGACTCACGGCTCAGTCGGAGTCTGAGTGAGTCCGAGTGAGTTCGCCGACCTATGGCTGCCAAGCGACAGAATTAAGGCCCCCCTTTCTGGCATGGAGGGCGGAAAGAGTTAGGAGAGAGCATGGCTCAATGCTATGAAAAGAAAGAAAGAAAGAAAGAACGAAAGAAAGAAAGAAAGAAAGAAAGAAAGAAAGAAAGAAAGAAAGAAAGAAAGAAAGAAAGAAAGAAAGAAAGAAAGAAAGAAAGAAAGAAAGAAAGAAAGAAAGAAAGAAAGAAAGAAAGAAAGAAAGAAAGAAAGAAAGAAAGACACTTTGGTGGCAGCGGTGGTTCTGAGCAGTTGCGCACCGAAGCCACTATCTGGCTCCGGTGTTCTACAGACGGGTACACGGAACTTAACGCGCAACGTATATTTTTGCAGGTTAGTCTTGCATACTTGTTAATACACGTGACTTATTTCCACCTCTGCTACCACTGAGTGTTCTTTCTTTCCTGTTCACAAAGCGTGCGAAAATAACTATGTCTCGTGATGTCTGTCTGTCGTGTTCTAAGCCAGTATCCAACAATGGTAACAAACTTATTTGTTGCGAATGTCAGTACCCATACCATATCAGCAAATGTTCAGGAGCAAATGAATCTTCTTTGAAGGGCAAGCATGACTCGGTGCGTAAATCACGGAGGTGTCGGACTTGCTACCTCTCCAAACTGAGGCGTGGTTCCTCAAGCCCGGAAACCCGACAGACCAGCTCGTAGCCCAGGACCCGAAGTCATTTTCCGTGATAGTTGCAAGGCTTGATAAGATAACCATTCAACTTAATGGCCTTAGGGAAGTCCCAAGTCAGGTTAAAGCGTTGGAAGAAAGCATGGAGTTCATGAACACCAAGTTCGAAACGCTGGTGGCTAAGTAGGAAGAAGTAACCCTATTGGAAAACCCAGTGGCACTGTCCCAGTGCCATACCAGATTAGTGGACCAGTGTGACGTTAGATACTGGGACGCTGGCACGCTGCTCGAGGCACGCTGGACGCTGGCGCGCTGCACACTGGGACACCCGTTATGGACCGAAATCGGGCTTTTAGATTTTTTTTAAAATTTTTGGTCATGGCCACATCACACTTCAGGCTGAAACACAGGCAATGCGACGTAAAAAAATGCTAAAAGAAAACGAGTGCGCGGGAGTCGAACCCACCCCCCTCGACGGACAACATATCCCGAGTCTGACACGTTACCCGCTACGCCACTAATGAAGAACGAGATTGCATGCGTTTTTTTTTTCAAGTTATAGCTAATTCCGGTATCCAATATTTTTTATTTTCTCGCATATAAACGCAGATTTTAGTCTCTTCGTGCTCACGCCAACCTAACAGGACATTGTTAGCTTTGTTTGTAATTGGGCTGCCTTGGATCAGAACGTCTATCTGGCACATTTTGCGGCAAAACTTATTAGCGCAATCGCAGATGTGTTGCGGCAATCGCACTGACTCGCTAAGCGGTTAGTCATAGCTATGTATAAAATGTCGTATATCTGAACTGCTCACTGAACACTGTAGTTTTCGTCAGCCGTTTGGAAATATTTGCTGTCCTCCTGGTTTACGTTCCGCGTACTACAGCCGCAGTAGTTCACTATAGCCGAAACGACCATTAGGCATGGGGCCGTACTTCGTGAGCCACAGTCGCTGTGAAGATCGTGGTTATTCAATTAAAAAGTCTAATAACCGTTAAAATGTAGTTTCTATCATAACTAACCCAAGCGAGGTCATATTTGCACCTTCGACTACACAAATCAGAAGCTAAAAACGCCGAGATTGGGCCGTTGCAGCGGCTAACTGCTGCCGGTGACGTGCGGGATTCTGCGGTACGAGCCGAAACGACTGACTGCTAGAGTAGGTTGATCTTGATTATCAGACTTATACTACTGTCATACTGTGTTGCGAATTATCAGTTCTTTAGATGCACTTTATAAAGTACATTGACGACACTCGATCACACTTCAGAGAGAGCGCACTCGCGCGCGCTCGACAGATGATTGCTTTAGCGTACACGCACATCCGTCGTCTAACTAAAACTAAAGATATATGTGTGTAGCACACAGAACAGAATAACACTTTGAAAATATTCGAGCAATTTTACGCTCGACATCTCGCGATTCAAATGAAGTCTTATAGAAAGTCCAGCGAGCGCGCCCAGTTTCTTCCAATGTGCCACCAGTATTCCCAGTGTGCGGGCAGACACTGTACAGCGTGACTAGTGCCTCCCAGCGCGCTGTAGGACACTGGACCACGCTGTACAGTGTGTCCCAGTGACTCCCAACGCGCTGTTGTACACTGGGACACACTGTACAGCGTTTCCAGTCTCACCCAGCGCGTTGAAACGCACTAGGAGACACTGCAAACGCTGTTTTTTTTTTTTTCGATACGGGAACCAAATAAAAAATAGCCCTTAAGGAAGACAACCAAAGTCTTTTGGTGCAGAATCGAGAACTCAAAATCCGTGTCCATTCACTGGAGCAATACCTAAGGGCAAATAACGTTGAAATTAAAGGAATTCCTGTCACTGTGAACGAAAACTGAGTCCTAGTCATCCGAAAAAATGGGTGAGGAAGTGAGGTGTACTGTTGCATTAAGTTATATCGACAACTGCCACCGTGTGTATGCTGTTCGCAACCGCAAGGTGAGAAGAAATTGATTGTATGTTTTGTCTCGCGCAATCTACATAATGATTTCCACCAAGGATAAAAAAAGGCACGCCTTTCAACGAAATCGCCAGGCTTTTGCCTCCCTCAACAAAAGACCAGTGTACCTCGATGATCACCTAACTCGTGAGAACAAGAAAATTCTGGCCGAAGCTCTAAAGCTGAAATGCGCGGAACGCGCACACAGTCACGGCGAAAGCTGGTAGAGCACCATTTCTCAAACCCGTTTCAATCTATCTTGGGGCTACTAATACAAGTACGTACGCTTGCAAGGTACCCACTACTCCATTAATTGATTCGGTGGCTGATGACGACGAAGAATTATGGCTGAGCCCTTCGTAATGGGTTGGAAGCATTCAACGACCCCCTCGTAATGCAATTCATATTGTGTGGCGCCTGGTTACGCAAATGGCATTCTGTGACGCCTGGTTGTGGTTTCACTCTTCTGCCACGTTATATTGCGCATGTTAACGCGGTTCCTTCCCGACACAATGCTTGTGTAGGGTTTTTGTACGCCGGGGTTTCGAGCACCGGCATGGCTCAATGGTAGAACACTGGGCTGGCACAGGGTGGACCCAGGGTTCGAAGCCCGTTAAATCCTGAACATTTTTTTCTTAAAAGTTTTTTTTCTTATTTTGTGTGATAGCGGTTACGGACACCGGCGGCGGCGACGGCGGACAACTACGGCACCCTTGTTGTGATCTCATAACAGCTTTCGCTGTAAAAAAGTGGTTGTTCGAGTGGACCGACCAAGAAGGGCATATCAATGCAAGAAAGAGCATTGATAGCCCAGTCGTGCCCCTCGGTTGCGAAGCTGACCTTGGGCTTATGATTTACTTAGAATTCCAGGACATTTCATGGTTTGTTCAAGTGATGCTGTCAATGAGGATATTGCTTCTAGAGGTAAACTTCTCGGAGCACATTTTAATGCTCGCAGTTTAAGAAAAAAATGCCGATGAAATTCGCAATCGTGTGGCCCTGTTCAAGCGTAAATGTGCATTTATGGGTGTATATGAAACATGGTTGTCGACCAATGAAGAGCAGTTCTATAACAGACCAGGCTATAACATTGAAACCAAATGCCACACAGAAAACTTATCTGGTATTGCTCATAGTGGACCAACATTATACATAGACGAAAGCATCACTTACAAGCGGCGATGTGACGTTAAATTTAATACTACATGTTGTGTATCTGTCTGTATTGAAGTCGATAAAAAAAGAGATGAAAATGCCACAGAATCTTATCGTCGCTGTTCTCTACATATTACTATCAGCGGCTTATGATCACTTTTGAGAAAATCTCGATAATATTTTTCAGTCTTTTTTGAATGAGAATGCTGCTGTGATAATAATGGGTGATCTAAATATTGATCTTTGTAATATAAGCTCTCCAACTTGCTACGAGTATGTAACATCTCTTACGAGCTATTGATTTTCTTCTGTTCTTTATACTCCCACACTTTATGCTCCCGCCGCGGTGGTATAGCGGTTAGGGTGCTCGGCTGCTCACCCGAAGGTCGCGGGTTCGATCCCGGCCGCGGCGGTCGCATTTCGATGGAGGCGAAATGGTAGAGGCCCGTGTACTGTGCGATGTCTGTGCACGTTAAAGAACACCAGATGATCCAAATTTCCGGAGCCCTCCACTACGGCGTCTCTCATAATCATAGTGTGGTTTTGGGACGTTAAACCCCAGATATTATTATTATTACTCCCACACTAGTCACTGACAATAGCAGCACGGTCATTGATCACGTATTACATTACACTTCCCTTTTCACGGCTTCTTTTGTATTAAGATGTAGCTATTACGGATCATTACTTTGTTGCTTTTGTTCTTTCCAACTGTTTTAAACCAACGCAGAAGTGTTTCCTTAGGACTTCATTTGACTCGGATCTATTTGTACATGCTGCACGTAACATAGACTGGACACCTGCGTTGGATTTGCGATGCCCGAATATTTCCTCTCTCGAAGGATGTGGATGTGCCGATCATACATCTTATTGATAATTGTGTTTTCAATGAACATGCATTTATATTAAAAGTAAACGGCGACGCGTTTTGTGAACTTTTGTACATTCGTTAGCGAATATTTAGTATGCTTGTATGTTTATTATGTATATTCTTTGTATATTCTTATAATGAAAGTGTTTAAGCGTCGCGTTTCAAACTTTATATATGAATTAGTTCGACGTTTCAGATACAAGTGTTTTTTAAATTTTCTCTATTTTACTGTTTTTCTTTTTCCTGAGGGCTGCAGAAACACATTTTTTTTTGAGTAATTAATGTTTAGCCATGTCTTTTGTGCACAGTTTTTTTCCCTCTGTACATGAATCTGTTTATGCATTGTACTTTTGATTTCGCCCGTGTACTGTTTGTTGCCAAAAAAGGGATACAGACCTCGTCAAGCCGTAATGTGGCTTTTTGTCTGTGTTCCTGTTATCTGTACCATGTATAGATGCGAAATAAAGTTCAAGTTCAAGTTCAAGTTCAGAGCTATGATAGGTTTGTTGAACTGTACTCCGAGGCTGTAGATACAGCTTCTACATATTTTTTGCGATGTCCAAGTATAAAGTGCTAGACCCATGGATAACTTCATTTTACGCTCCATAAAGAAAAAAAGTATAATACGTACAGCAAGATAAATAAAAGGCAATTTAACGCTTCGCTGAGGAAACGATACGCTACATACTCGTACACATTGAATCGAATCCTTCACACTTCATGGAAAGAGTACTTTTCCAAGGTTCTTTATTGTCATGTTTTCTTCATTTTACTCCATTCTTTATTTTCATGCGTTCCTGCTTTATTTTCCTGCGATCTTTATTTCCCACGTTTGTTCGTTATCTTCCTGCGTTCTTAATTTCGAACTCGTTTTCGTTATTTCCTACGTTCTTTATTTCATGCCTTCATTAATTCTAAGTTTTTAGATGCGGAGCATCTCTTGCTCGGGGCTATGTCCCGCGGCGTCGACGACGGCGTCCGCGCTCACACTACGCATGCGCAACTCTCCTCCTTCTCTCTCTCCAACAGCCCTACGTTACTCTCTCCACTTCTCTCCTACCACCTGCTTGCGCTTCTCCTGCGTTCTCGCTTCTGCTCTCGCGGCGCATGCGCTACTCTCCTCCTCTAGGCGGGTAGAGCGCTGCGCGCGTTCACTGCAGCGCTTGCTTCGGTTGACTCCGCTTGACTCCGTTGATGCTTCCGATGAAGTGATGGAAGCAACAGTCCGGTCAGTGAGTGGGCTGACGCAAGCACGCGTCAGCATCAGCCCAAACACTAGCAACGTTACGTCCACTCAAGACAAAGCTGCGAAGGGCACGCGACGCTGAACGCAAACGCTTGAAGCGAGCGGCGGACCCTGAACTTCGTCAGCGCGAAGCAGCTTCGAAGCGTCAACGTCGAGCAGCGGATCCTGAGCTTCGAGCACGTGAAGCAGCATAGGTTCGTGAACGTCGAGCAGCAGGACCTGAGGTTCGGGACCGTGAAGTTCAACGCAAACCTACGAAGCAAGCGGCGGAACCCGACCTTTGAGAACGGGAAGCCGCGTGTAAACGTCGACAACGAGAGGCTGCTCCCGATGCTGCACGCGACCGCGACCGCGTAATAACGATCCGCGATGCTCCGCATCACCCCATGGTTCCCCTCGGGAAGATGGTGTAATTTTTTTTTCTATTTACCTGTGTTTAGTATTTCATGCGTTCTTGCGTTATATGCTGGTGTTCTTTTTTTTTTCTAAGATTTTTTTTTATAATTGTGTTCCTCACTGTTCCCTGCGTTCTTCATTTCTGACATGTTTTCTATATTTCACTTTGTTTTTTACTTCCTGCTTATCTCCATTACCTTTCCTGCGTTATTTTCCTGCGCCCTGTATGTATAAGTGGTTTTACTTGTACTCCTGCTGTCTTTACTTTAACCTGACGGAAGGAAGAGGAAATTTTAAGGGCTATTTTGCCTTTGTTAGACAGAAATAATAATGAGAACTAACAGACAGTAATGTTAAGGAAAGTATACGGGACGTTATCAGTAGTAAATATAATGTAAATGTGAATAAAGAAAAGTGGACGAAAAAGTTGTGAAGTTGTGAAAAACGAGCCCTTAAAATTTCCACTTCTTTCCGTGATTCAGAGCGAGGGTCTCGTTGCGGCAGACTTGATACTTTCAGGTAGTATGCTAGGGGTTATTGGTCAGTTGCCACCTCGTGATCAGATCACGCGCTACGTCACGCCAACAGGCAGAAAAAGTAACTTGCCGTCATGGCAACTGGCAGCGCTGGTTGACGGTCCCACGTTTAAATGCACATGCATACCCCATAAAATCGTCGGCGGGATGGCCGCCGCGGTAGCTCAGTTGGTAGAGCATGGGATGAGTTTACCGAAGGTCGCAGGTTCGGTACCTTCCAGCGGAAAGTTATGTTTTCGCCCACTTTTTTTTTCTTCGCATTTAAATTACATTTACTACTTAGTAACATCCCCTGTACTTTCCTTGGCATTATGGTCAGTTAGTTCTCATTATTATTTATTTTAACATATATTTTTGTTTTCCTGCGGAATTTATTTCCGGCAGCTTACTGTAATTTACCGCGTTTTTCATTTGCTGTAGTTGTTCGTTATCCTTCCGGCATTCTTACTGTTCAGCACCTTTTCCTAATTCTTCTGCGTTGTTTGTTTCCACACAGTTTTTTTTTAATTGACCTGCATTAGTTTCCTGCGTTTCTACGTTCACTTTGATGCGTTATTGCTTTCCTACGTTCCATTCCTGCGTTATATTCCTATGTCTTTTTTTTTAATTTTTCTGCATTCTTTATTTCCTTTTTTTTTGTTTCCAACATTCACAAATAGGTATTATCTAAATTGTTTATTATTATTTGAAACTACACTGAACGGAAGTTGTGTAATGGATCCTAACCTAAACAAAAAGAACCCTGTCGCATTAGACAGTCGTGATGAGACTTCAGTGCTTGAAAAAAAGAATAAAGAATGCCTGCATTATCAGGAACTTAATAACCCATGCTGTAATGAATGTTATGGATAAGGCCGCTTGTCATTATTATGTGACGCCTAAAGTCAAAAGAAACTTTTCATACACAGCACCGTGTATCTAAAATTGGGAGCAATATCCAGAACGTGTTAACAAATATGTTTACTCATTGGACGCAATGTTTAGGAACACGCGTTCAAATTGTGTTTTGCTGCCGAAGGTTCGTTTATTTTTTCTTGACTTGCTTCGTAGCCGCGTTCCGCTTTCATGTAATGTATTACATCACCATATGATACCAACGTTGCACAACTACATCTGCCCACACTGGAATGTGGCGGACACTCTAGCACAGATTCTACAGCGATGCAAAGCAAGCGTCCCAGCCATACAAGAAGCAGCAACAGATGCCGACCCAAACCTCCTCATTGAAGCATGGGAGGCTGCGATCTCCCAGCCGGACCTGTTCGACCAGTGTCAACTCGTTGCTCGAGCCCGGCGGGCGGTCCAGGCCAGAGGGTTCCTGCAATAAGGGACCTTCCCTCATTCCCCTCACAAGCCTTTATACAATTAGTGTTTTCTCGCTCTCTCTCTCTCTCACCGCCGAGTTCAA
Source organism: Rhipicephalus appendiculatus (assembly GCA_030522465.1). Lineage (NCBI taxonomy): Eukaryota > Metazoa > Arthropoda > Arachnida > Ixodida > Ixodidae > Rhipicephalus > Rhipicephalus appendiculatus. The sequence goes on from JALIZH010014933.1 coordinate 109,807, forward strand.
TGAGTGAAACTAATGAGTCTGCAGACCGCGTCTTTCCAATCCGGGCTATGGCTTTAAAAACACATAAAATCACAGTACGTAACAGTGGTCGTTCACCGCGTCGTCTCCCTTTATATATGCAACACAGGGGGAAAAAAATGTAGGTACTACGTGGCGAGTTCCCTCGTAAATGAGCACACACCCGTAGCACAGGGAAATATTCAAAATGCAAATATTCTAGGCCCAGCCGGGCAGCGCAGAGGGCAAAAGGCGAATCACTCAGGTCACTTCACCGGATAGATGGATACTGCAAGCGTCACCTTTATAAAATGACCAATGATTTGCCAAGTAACCCAAGCTCCATTTTTATTGCGTCCTAATGGCTTGGCTGCAAGAACGAAATGTATTTTTCTAAAGAAGAAAAAGCACGGCCTTGCGGATTCATAGCTCAACATTTATTATAATGTAACACTTGTTTTCAAGACACATTGCTTCCACCCGTCTTCAAACCAGAAAGTGACGAAAGCGCTGCTGAGGTTTCTGCGGTCCACCGGGCTTGCTAAACGACTATGACACTCCCGTGCTTGAGTGTGTGCACGTTTTCTTTCCTTTTTTTTTATCAATTACTCTTTTCTTTTTCCCTCCTTACCTTTCTATTCCCCCCTTACCCCTTCCCCAGTGCAGGGTAGCAAAAACCGGAAATTTTCTTCTGGTTAACCTCCCTGTCTTTCACTTAACTTTTCTCTCTCTCTCTCTCTCACCACCAAATATTTCAACCGCGATTTGCTGATTTCTACGCAGGCACGTTCATATGAACCAACACTAAGAACCTCATGTAGGCTTGTGCCCACAAATAATTGCAGGTGATTATCGTCACTACACTTAAAACATGCTGCATGTCTTCCCAGCTTTCTCACAGCAGAAACATACCTCAGAATTAAAGTATCTTTCTTGATAATATGCC